>JANHGB010002845.1:1150-18654 GCA_026283785.1 Coracopsis vasa | reverse complement strand
TGGAAGGTGTCCCTGCCTGTGGCAGGGGTTTGGAACTGAATGAGCTTTAAGGTCCCTTCCAATCCAAACCCTTCTATGATTCTTTGAATTCCTATTGTGGTACCTTTATCATGCAAAATCTCTTGCTAATGTTCCAGAAACACCTCTGAAAGAAAGAATTTCGTGCAGGACACTAAAAAAGCCCACTCAAAAAGCAAAGAAGAAAGGAAGTCCCTCCAGGTTTCAGTTCAAGAATTACCCTTATGTATCAGCTGCCCATGATTTTCTCTGCAGAACATCCCCTGGGGCCCCCTGTCTGATGTTTTGAGCTCTGAGGATGGGATGTGGAGATGCAGCAAATAAGGCACCTTTCCACAGGAGCCAGCCTGTTTGCAGAGGTTGTAATCTGTAAGGTATTGAGCAGCAGAGTTTAAAAATAACAGGGAGAAATCTCCCTTCTACAAGGCACAAATAAAAAGTGGGTGGTTGAGATAACAGTAATTTAAAAGCTCCTATTGCTGCCTCGGGAGCTGCAGTGGAAGGAGCTGCACATGGGCAGCAGTTTTCTCCATGGACAGCAGGTGCTTTCTTCCCTGCCCAGCTGGGGAATCCACCTTTCCTCTCCATGCCTCTGGAGTTGCTTTAGTTTTTCTTCAGCTTCTTTCATTTTCTTTGGCATTCTCAGGATGGTCCCCGCTCATCAGCCCTGCGGCGCTGGGTTTGCAATATGGAAAAAGGGAACTGGGGGGTGTGTGTTGGGCTTAATTCCTATTCAAAAACCATGTTGCAGAAAAGGAGTTTCTGTCCTGGTTGAAGCAAGGAATTTGGGATGAGATGCTTTAAAGTGCTTGGAAACTTAAAACGCAATGTCCGAGACCTGGTGAGCTGTGTATGGACAGACCCCTGCAGCACCTTTTGGGCACCATAGAGGAATTTGGGATTTTTTGGGGGAGGAAACTATAGGCAAGCGATGCCAAGTGATGCTTTGCAGCCCAACTCCATGCTGCCCCAGATGCAGCCATGGTGCTGCTGCCTCATGGCTTAGTGCTGGGGAATTCACCTTGAGGCTTCGGGATCTTTGGGATGGGTGTACTGGTTTGTGAGTATTTCCACCATGGTGAAAGTAGCATTGCACAAGCTTTGGTAGCCCTAGTGAGCATGGAGCTGGTGGAATTAGCCAGTTTAGATCCTCTACAATGACATTTTCAGAGCAGCCTCAAAAGCAAACTCCCAGCTATGTCCAAAGCAAGTTTCTACAGACTTGAACCATTTGCATGCATAAATCCGTGTTTCCCAGTAAAGCTCCGTCAACAAGAGCTGCATCTTCTAGTGCAAGGCGATGCTTAAATTAAAGCTGCTAGAGAAAAGACTCGTAGGAAGAGCACTGAGCAGAGAGGGGAGATAAGGAGAGTGTCTGTGCTGCAGGGCTGTCGGCACGCAGCTCATCTGCAGCTCCCAGCTTGGGTGGTTTCATGTCTGTGCTCTCTCTACCTGAGACTGGGGGCTTCAGGGGGAATAAACCAGCAGAGCATCCCATCTGGCCCAAATAAAGGGGGATTAAATCCTTGAGGGAAGGACCAGGAGGGTTTTATATCTCTTACCCATGAGGTTTGCAGTGGAGAGACACTCAGTAACACTAAAAAAGACACAGGAGCAGCAATAATGGTTAAGGCAGTGCTGGGAGGGCTGATAGGGAGTTGTTCGGGCACATGGCTGCTTTGGCTGCACTGCCTTACCTTCATCTGTATTTTGGTGCCCTCTCCCCCAGTGTGTCCCTTGTCTCCAAGGGCTGGTTTGTTCTGGTGGTATTTAATGCTTTGAGTTAGACACATGAGCAAAAATCACTCCTTTGGAAGAGAATGACAAGCCATAAGTCTTTGCAGTAGCCCAGGCTGGTCTGAAAACAGAAGCTTTTCAGTGTGTTACACAAGGGAAGAGGGTTTCTCTTTGGACACAGATCCTCAAATCCAGGCTGAGAAACCCAAACAGCTGTGTTGTGTCAGGTCACTTGAGCCGAACAGTGGTTGAATTGCAACTGAAGGCCCCTCCAGCCTCTGCTTTCCTCTTCACATTCTGTTCTTCTGCTTTAACCTTTGTCTGTCTCCCCTGTCCCTTCCTTTGGGCCAGGTCCTGGCCTCAATCTGAGCAGTTAAATCTGGTGTAACCGCTCTGTGGATGAGACAGAGAAGTGGCTCCACAGATGACAGTGGAGTATGTCTAGAGCAGAGTGTTGCTGGTGGATATGGCCAGCCCTGGGTTAATCACTGTTGCTTGGAGAGGCAATACCACCCACCTGCACAGCCCACCAGGCAGGTGGTACTCTCTGTACCAAATCAGGTTTGGCCTGGATACTCACAGAAATGTGTGGGAATAATCCAAGTACAACTGTACCTTTTCCCAAATTTGGCTGACATGCCTACCTGCTTCGTTTCCCTTCATTCCTGGTCTCTACCTCATATTCTTGCCTTTACCAGACATCTTACAGGGGCAGGTAACCCAATCCTACCCTGGGACAAGAAGACCCAATCCTGATCTCATTCACATTCATATAAGCTAAACATAAAACCTATTGGAAATTGGGAAATCCAGCAGGTTGACATTGATTTCCCAGCTCTGCTGGTGCTTTCTGGATTCCTGTCTACGTGAAACAGGACTGAGAACTACTAATTGAGGAAACAGCAATTTGAGCTCGATGGGATGTATTGACCTTAAACCTTTATTAATATTAAATCATCCTTGTGCCCTCGGCTTGGGGAAAGCTCTCTCTGCTTTGACTACATGACATGAAAGCTTCATGTTCTTCTGACCTAAGGTCATTGGGCTTAGGAGATCCTATTGACTGCCTCTTCTGCCAAATATTGCCTTTCAGAAGCCAAGTCTCCCTAGCTTCAGGTTGTCCGTTCAAACCTTGGCTGAGCATTTCTGTTCCTCACTGCTCATGCCTCTTTTGGGCTCTTGAATTATTTAAGAGGAAAGCAAGTTGCTGAGGAAACATCAGCCCATGAAAGAAATTTCCTGGGGCTTTTAGCACAAGCCACGGATGTTTCTCCCCAGAAGGGTGTTTTGAGGAGGGATTTGAGCTCGATGGAGATGCCAGAGGAAGTTTCAAAGTATGGAAAAGGGCAAAAATAACTATTTATTCAAGATGAGAACAAAATTCTGCTGATGGGATGACTGGAGTGATGTGAAGGGATGGGGGAACTTGGAAGTGGGTATCTCTTTCAGCCTGATTTCTTCAATAGTTCTGTGAAATTCAGTTTTCTTCATGTGGATGCTCATGGAGAGGCTGAACTTCCCCACAGATCTGGCTCTTGTGAACCTGGACATTTCTTTCCTTTTCCCAAAATACAGAGGTGGTGTAGGTTACTCATTGCACAGATGTGCTGAGCTGCAGCAATGGCTGAAGCTGAAGTGTGAGTAGAGGAGGGTCTGCTGGTGTGCCCTGGAGCAGGAGGAGGTGCTTGGAGGTGGGATGTTCTGCAGAAGCAGGTTCAGGGCCAGTTCCATGTGCCACGTTCAGGCAGCTTTGACATGAGCTATGCGCATCCCTCCGGGGTGAAAAAAGATGGAAGAGGTTGAGAAAAGTCCTATCTGGCTATGTCCTTCCCAGGGAAGCAGTTTTGGTGTGGTGGGAAGGTGGCTGCGCTCAGCATGGTGCATTCCGTGGGGTGGCTCTGCGTGGTTGGGCCCTGCTGGTGGTCTCTGGTGTTTCACAGACTGGAATAGCCAGAATTGTTTCTTCTCCAGGAGGTGTGGGGAGGGGGAATGTGCCTTGGTTTGGCACACTGAGGTGACCTGCTGCTCCAGCATTCCTCGGGAGCTGGCTCAGCAAGGTGCCGACAAATCCCTGCTTTTATTTCAGGTTTTGTTAGCTGGGGGAAGCTGTGATTTTGTGCCTCTTCTGAAGTACCTTCATTAGTCTGGTGCTGAGATTTGGATCTAATTTTACCCAGATAGTGAAAACTGACTATTTAAAGAGATTTAAGCCTTGGATTTTTCTCTTTTTTGTATTAGGAAAGGCAGCTATGGAATATTACCAGGGTAACCAGAGTAGCAGACAGCAGATTGGAGGTTACTATCAGCACACAGCAGCAGAGAACAGTGTGTGGCTTACAGGGAGAGCAGTGCCTGCTGCAGCCTTCTGTCATGCATGCAGGCACAAGACTGAGCTCTGTCAGGGTGATCAAAGGCTGAAGAGGAGCTGACAGTGTGATGTGGCCGAAAGAAAGGAAGGTATGATCCAAGGATGTATTAGAAGATGAATTTCCAGTAGAGATTGATGCTGCTGTACCAGACAGTGGCGCAGCCTCACTTGGAGTAGACTGTTTGAGTGCCAGTATTCAACAGAAATGTATTTGAACTGGAACAGGGACAAGGACAGTTGGGGGAATGGAGGCTCTGTCTGCAAAGGGTGAGCTGCAGAGTGCCTTGTCTAGCCTGGTGAAGTGGTGACTGAGCAGGAGCAGAGCCACTGTCTACAAGAGCTCAGAGGACAAAGACCTGCTGAGCAGAAGAACTGAAAGGGTGAGTTGGTATTGGATGAGCACAGCAAAACACAGCCTCTTTGTTAGGAGGCAGTTTCGGATCATCAGGCAGGAGGGTGGTGGTGGAGCAGCCTTCCTTGGAGTGTCATAGTGGTAAAAACCCAGAACCACAGACTGGTTTGTTTTGGAAGGGACCTTGAAGCTCATCCAGTTCCAACTCCCTGCCATGGGCAGGGACACCTTCCACTAGAGCAGGTTGCTCCAAGCCTCGTCCAACCTGGCCTCGAACACTGCGAGGGATGGGTCATAGAGTTATTGTACATTTGTCATAAAACTGTATTTGCTGAACCATCAGGAAAAGGGGAGCCTGCCCATAGCCTCGTGCACAGCAGAACTAGTCCCAGTGTTCAGGTCTTTAGAAGTTTTCCCAACTTTTATTGAGTAAAGAGACATCAAAGCCTCCATCAAGGGAGCAAATCCCAGGCATCGGAGCCTGTTGTGGAACCTGTTGCAGGGCTCTAGCCCACGTTCTACCAGCATGGTGAAGTGTGTGGTGCTCGTTCCCATTGCTAGGTTCCCATGGCAACTCTTTGGCTAATTAACACTCAGTAGTGAGAGAAAAAACCTGTCCTTAATGATGAATTAGTTTGACAGGATCGTTGTGGTAAGAGGAGTTCTGAATAGGCACTGTGAAGGTGTATGGTGGGGATGTGAGCACATGCGTGGCTTAGAGAGAGAATAACTGGGGAAGATTAAAACACGTCTGTGTTATTCTGACCTTGCAGCATTCCAAGTGTCTTGTTCTACAGCAAATTGATGCTTTCCTCTGCCCCACCAGGCTCTTTGGCTGCAGCCGCACACGTGCTGCTGAGCTTGGCCTTGGCCTCAGCCTCCTACACTGTCCCCTCCATTGCTGCGCTGCTGCAGCTCTGGTGGTGCTTCCCCCTTCTGGGTAAAGGAGTTCAGGTTTTGATCAAAGGCTTCCTCACCATCTAGATCCTTTGTTTTAAACCCTTTGTTGGTGTTTCCATTTCGATAGTTAAAATGCAGCCTTTCTCCATTTCAGACTCCTACATTACACATAAATAATGCCTCTCCTGGAACTATTAAACTGTGTTAGCACAGCCTCTGCAGTGGTAGTTTAGCTGAGCTTTTAACAGGTTTAATCTCTTTTGGGTATTAATCCTTCTGAAACCTCTGATGAAATTTGTTGTCTTTCCCTGAGTCCCTCCCACGCTGTCAGTATCTGTCTGAAGTGAGTTGCTTCCTGCAGAACCAGCCACGGGAAGAGGGACTGTCACAGCCTCATATGGATTTGGCTCTCCTTTCAGTGCATTCCAGAGTTCCTGCCACGGTTGCCCTGTGATTCCCTGCCCCAGCAGCATCTCTCCCATTGAACGTGGGCTTGGAATGAGTTTGCTTTCTGTTCATCAGCTTTATTTCTTAGTCCTCAGATATACTCACAGATCTATGTGTTTGATATCATCAGAGAATGGTAGTGAATAATATCACCTCTTCCACGTTGCAGTGACGATGTGGAGGTATCAAAGACTGCAGTAAATGTTGGGTCCTGTTTCTAGTTTTTTGCACTTGTTTTTTTTTTGCCTTTGTGCTACATCACAGGATCCCTAAGCCTGTGTGATGCCAGCTCCATCTGTGATCCAGGTTATCAAAGACTGCAACTGAACTGGGGGGGAAATGATTTTCTTTCCGTGATGTTACTGTAGAAATGACACACTCTCCTATGAGGCAGAGCAGACATTGGACAGCCCCTTCTATCAAGTAGTAAGACTTGAATTGTGAAACCATCCAGCACACCTTTGAGGTTTCTGACCTTCTCTAGAGTTGGTTTGACACAGCTACCTCCTGCCCATTCCTGTCTCTCAAGCTGAATTTATTGTCCTGCACTAGTATTGTTTCTGTTTGGGCTCCCACCAGGCAAGGGCTTTGGAAGCCAGGACATGGTAAAGTCCCTTGATGGGGAGTGGACAAGAGAGCACCTGTCTGTGTGTTCAGCTGAACCACAGCCTCAAAGCCAAACTCCTCTGAGTTTGGAGCAGATCCATGGATGAGAATTCATTGGGGCTAATGGGCTCTAACAAGCTCCATTTGGGCAGGTTTCAGTACAAATACAACTGGGCCATCATAATGCACCCTCAGATCTGTCTGTGCCCATGTGTAGCAACCTCCCTGGCCTGTCATTCATGTTTTACACTACTTTTGCTCCAAAAATTTTCCTCTAAAAATGGAAAGCAGCATTGAAATTGGCCGAGACATCAAATGTGAGGTTTATGTGTTCCTTGAAGGAAGAATCCAGTGTGTTTGATGAACATGGTCTTGAAGATGTTCCCATTGATTTGGTGTCACTATTCACTTGAGTAAAGTCTTACTGTACAAGTGAGGCTGGCCCTGCTCAACATGCAATTGGGCAGAATGGTATTAGGTGGAAATAAGAAAAGTTTAGATTGCTGTGCAGATCTGCACTGAGAAGTTGGTTGCTTGTCTTCAGAATATGAGCTCAGGTGCCCTTGATCCTCCTGTACTCTTGAATTCCATTTTGGAAGTGTGAAGCCGGAGCAGGACTTGCTTTTAACACGCTCCTTCAAGTACTAACCATGACAGTAAGTGCTCAGTGTGTGGGTTTAGGGTTACCTGGCTGCTATACATGACTTGGATCCCAAGAGTCCAGCCCAAGCAGGAGCTACATGTGGGAAACCAGGAGGACAGTGCCCTGCTATTTCCATACAAAGGAACCAGGGCTTGCTCCAGGCCTCTGTAGGTCAATGACATAGAACAGGCCAGGGAAAGGAGAGATCTTCCATCCCAGCAGAGCCCACCCAGCCAGGGATTAGCTTCACATGAGCTGGACTGCTGCTGGTTCTTCTGGGGTGAATCATGTCCCAGCAGGAGCTGGATGGTTTCCACCCAGAGGCTGGTATGGATTTTATACACACTCCATTTGCCTTTCTCCTCAGATTTAAGAGCTGCCTTTTGTTTTTGTCAGTGTAGGTGTTTCAGAAGCCACATTTTGGTTCACCTTTAGAGCTGCTGTTTGACTTCTTTGTCGTAACACATCCCGATTAGTGATTAATTGCAGAGGACAGGTTCTGACTCCAGCCCGTGTCCCGGGGTGCCTGTCGCAGCAATGATGCACTAGGTGATTACTCACCACCCTGGACCTGACAGCTGTACTTCTCCCTCTGACTGGTTAATGACCTTGACCAGGTACACGTGTGGCTGTGTAAATGTGTTTGGTTGTAGGGCGTTGGGGATGTGCGCATTTTGCCTTTGCTTGCATGACCTTCATTTTACCTCAGTAAGAGAAAGGAGCTGCTCCATGAACAGATGGAGTGGTATTTCTAGAGGAAGGTGAATAATGCAGAAAATTATTTATTCAAACCCCCTTCAGACAACTCAGATGTTTGCTTTAAGATAGTGTTGCAAATCCTAGTGCAAATAGCTGCTCACAGGAAGGTTCAATCCAGCTCTCTTCAAAACTGCGTGTGAACGTGGTAGTCATCCAGTCCAGGAACAGAGCAGTGCAGGTGACTTAATTGATCCATTAAGGAAATCAGGATTAAGCACCATTTGAAGCATTAGTTACAGACCAGATCCTTTGTAAGGAATGCATAGCCAGGTTAGACTAAAACAGGTTCTCAAATCAAAGCAGGTAAGAAATAATAACATGAAATCCAGTCTGTTGATGGATAATTCACTAAGGAGGAAAGGCTGCTAAAATCACAAGCGTTTGCTGCAAAGGGTTTGCTTGGCTCTTGTTGTTCCTTAATGAATCGAATCTATTAGCCAGGGAAAACATCACGTTGCCTTGAAAAACAAATCATATTTGAATGCCTCTTTCCATGCGTTTGGACCCATTTGAACGTGAACACACTAATTATGCTGTGGAGATGGCTTTGTTACGGCAGAAATGAAACCGACTTTGCAGCTATAACTACTCAGCTATGAAGTGCTGGAATAGGTACATGGGGATAGAAGCCTTTTAATTCTAGTGTATTTCTCTTTAATATTTGCATCCCTTCCTTCTCACCCAGCTTCAGAGAACGTGTCTCTTCTCTTGAAAGTGAGGGGCTGGGCTTTTGGGTCTCAGCAGCCCCAAACCTGCCATTTGTGTCAGAGGGAGTTTGCCATCAACTGGTCTGAAGAGCCATGTCCGCAGCTGAATTTGTCCACAGATGGTAGCTGGCTCACAGATCCCAGTCTTCATGACATGCTTTCTGATGCACAGGGAACTGTATGAGTCATATTGCTCCAGCTACAGTCTTTTTGGATGGAAATTATGCTTTTAAATATACACTGTGCTTACATAGAGCAGTGACGGGCTCGTTTGAAGGAGCTGGAATGTAAGGCATTAAGTGGAATGGCTGCCATTATGTCCTGTGTTTGCCAACAGATAACAGACAATGATATTTCATCTGTGACAACTTTGCCCTCTAGATTTTTGGAACAGAATTCTCTTGGTGCGTAACTGTTTTCTTCAGCACCATCCAGGTGATAATTTTGGTATATTAGATAGCAGATGTCTCTTATGAACAGGAAAGGTGGAACAGAGAGGGATGGAACCTGCATGTGTCTTGTGCACCTTGACCTGGAGAGATGGGAAGGGGCTGGTTGTACAGCAGATGAGGTGACACATCACAGGGAAGAACTTCTTCCTAAGATCCCATCTCAGTCTCCCCTCTGGCAGGTTGGCCCTTGTCCAAAGCCCCTCTCCGGGTTTCTTGTCGCCTCTTTAGGCACTGGAGCTGCTCTAAGGTCTCCCCTTAAGGAGCCTTCCCTTCTCCAGGCTGAAGCAGCCCAGCTCTCTCAGCCTGGCTCCAGAGCAGAGCTGCTCCAGCCCTCTGGAAGTGTAGATGGAAGCTGCAGTCCAGTTGAAGGAGAGGGTTGTGGCAAGTGTCTGCTTTGCATTATTCCTGTTGAAGAGGACATTTTGGCTGTGGCAGTTTCCCATAAAATCTGCAAAGCCATCAGGCAGTGACTTCCATTCATTCCTAACCTGAATGGAGAAAAGCAGCTTAGAGGTGGAAGGCTGCGTATCCCCTCACTGATCTGGCCAATCCATGTAATAGGCTTACAGGCTCTGATGACAATCTGCAAGAGTTACACACACTTAACTAGCATCAATTCATTACCTCACTGACAAGACAGCCTCTTACATCCAGGATTGTCCCTTGAGCTCTTAGTAGGAAGAACCCTTGGTAATGCAAAGTCAATTAGGTGGGAATAAGAGTATTGTGCCTGGTATCTCACTGTTGAAACCAAAGGAGCAAAGGTTTGTGCTGTGATACCCACCGTGCTGTGCTACCCCTCTCTTTTCCATTGCCCCATGTGCTGCTTCCCCAAAAGCAATGGTCATGGCATATCCTTGTAGTTCAGGATGCTTACTATGTTTTGGTCCAGAGGCAATACTGTAATACTGAAAGATGTGAGGCAGACTTGCAGTTTTCCTGGAATAATTCTCTTGAAGCATAATTGAGGGGCCAAAAGCTTTGTCCAGTCATTCCTTATTCTGGTTGCTCATCCTGGTTTTTCCTTTTGCTGCCTGAGATAGAAACAGTGGGATTTTCCCTGGATGGCTCTTGATTTGCACAGGAGCAGCTGGACTCTGGAACTGATAGCAAAGCTGCACTGCAAAGCCGCACGAAGCCAGGGGTGGTTGCTGGGGATCATGTGCTCTTTCTCCAGCCACTGCTCACTTCATACTTGCATTTAATTAAACCTTTCTGGAAGCTCAGACTGCAAACCAATCTGGAGATGATGTTCCCCTCCTTGTGCTGATCTGCCAACAAGCCACTCCTTGACTGCATTAGATGTGAGCTTCAGGGACTGACCCTAAGAAATTGAGAGATCAGAACAGCAAATAAGAAGCCTGGGCAGTGAGTGTAATACATTGATCTGGACTTTAATCCAGCCTGGGCTCTGATTTGCACTAGTAACAGCCACTGCTTGTTACGTTCCAAGTTCTCATCACTTACTAAAAATAGCGCTCCTTTTTTTCAGTGTTATCATTTTGACCTCATGCTACAATACTGAGGGATGGGAATTCTGCATTATTAAGTCTATTACTGAAGGTGTTTTCTCCTACATTGTGGTCTAACATGACATAATCAGGCATCTGCTTCATTTTTAAAAGGTGCTTCAAAACACATTGCAGTGATTGATATCACAAAGGGGCTTTTACTGCATGTTCCTTGTACTTGGCCATCCGGGAATAATGTTTCTGATTTGTATTAACAGCCCTACATTTGAATTAATTTCCTTTCATGATTTTTAGACCCTGTCCAACTGTGTCAGCTTTTATAGGACAAAGTATCTACTTAGGCTTTCATTAGTTCCAGGCCTGTCACTTTATTCATTTCACTATGAATGCCTCATTCTAGGCAAGGGAAGTTGCTTCACTCTGTATTGCTGGGGTATGTGCCCATGTGTCATCAGGTTTGTGGCAGCTTCTGCAGCTTCAAGGGTAAAGACTCCACATTTGGGATGAGCAGATCTTGTGTTGTTGCCTTTGTTGAGTAGCTGTGTTGTGTTGAATAATGCAGTCCTCTGGGAGTAATTGGTGTAATTTGCTCTTTCATTCCTTTTTGCTTTGGAAACTCCCATGCCCCACAGTGCAGGTGATGTACATGTTAAAATACATTATCTCTAAACCATCAGGGGCTCTTGCCTTCCTCAGAGCAATGACAATTTTATCTTCCCTCCCTGCAAAAACTGTCCAGTTGCTCAGATGAACTCAGTTTGCCTACAGTCAGCCAGTCCGGTCAAGTCTTTTGCTTTGCCATTTCAATAAGGACAGGCTCCTTAGGTAAAATGAGGCTAGGTTTGGCGTTCCTGACATTTTCAGTCAAGTCTTTGTTATCACGAATGGGTTTGGAGGTTGTGGGTTAGCTACACCATGGGCACAGGGATGTTTGGGATGTTCTCTGCACAGCTGAATGCTCTCTGCTGTATCTCTTTGCTGGGTCCCTTGGCTCAGGGCTCCACAGCAGCCTCTTACCCTCACCGTACATTCCCAGAGCCTAATTTATATGTATCTTGTAATATCCGTGTTGCTTATCAGCATCATTCCGCACCTTGGGTAATTGAGAGATGACTGTAGCAGCTTCCCCAGCCCTGCAGTGGTCTGTACACGGCGCCTCGATGTTATCTGGCACAGCCTCTGCGACTACTGCCAGTGGGGCTGGTGCTTCATTAACACTGGAACCATGGCTTGGTGATCTCCCGGCTGCTTCCCATCCAGGCAGCACTCTGCAGGCTCAGCCCAGGAACGTTAAACTGGGAATAAACCAAAGCCCAGCTTTGACTCTCTGACCACGGGAAGGGTTTCTGGTACAACTCTAGCTCTTTGAGGCAGGTCCAGCCTTCATCTAGGAACATGAGGAGTCCTTCTTTATCATTTACACCTAAAATCATCTAAAGTCCCAGAAAACTGGGATTTGTGCAGATACTTTAGGTTTACATGACAAAGAGTATTTAGGTGTTTGTTTTCCATGTGCTGTAAGGAGGAATTCGTGCTGACAGCCTTTGTTGGCCACATGTCAGGAAGGTGCTGGGAGCTGCTCTGCCTGTGTCTGATGGAAGGTGCTGGTTTTCCTGGAGCAATTTCAACTTTGAGTCCCAGAACCAATCTCATAATTCATCTGAGTTAAAAGATTACGGTTAGTGGTTATTTGTAATTACTCTACATGAAAGATATGTCATCAGGCAAAGGGAGGCTTAATGTGCCCGCTACGCAAAAGGGATTGGAAAGCAATTACAGTGACATATGTGCCATCAAAGCAGAGGGCTCGCTGCTGCCCAAGAGCCAATTACAAACCACACGGGCAGTGCTTTAGTGGGGGAACTCTGTCTTGTTACTGGGCCTTTTCCTCGTTGCTGCCTGGGTTTTATGGGCACTCACAGCTCTGTGTTGTACTGTTTATTATTAATAGGAATGCCATAGGCAATAGCCATAATAAGGTGGAGAAGAAGGCTAATGGCATAGCCTGGGGTCTGCTGCTGCACCCTGCATGGGGCCGGGTGGTTTCGTGTCTGTCAGGCCACATCTTTTCAGGAAAATTTAAATCAATGAATAATAAAATAACCCAGTCCTAGTGAACCTTTGTACTGATTCTCCACCTTTAGATACATATATGCATAAAGCTTCCAACCAAGTGTCACTGTCTTTCTAGTATGTGGGGATATCAGTGGCTCTCTCATTCCAATCAGCCTCTTTCAGCTGAAATCCAGCCATTAGTTAAATTCATCAAAGGGCTTGAAAGCAGAAAGGGAAAGTCTTTGCCTTGTGCTTGACCTTTGTGTGATTGCACCTCTTCAGAGAATAAGCAAATCAAGTGGAAGTGCCCTCCCATTTGTTTTGTGAATGAGCCGTGTGGTGAATTCGCTGTGATTCGGCATTATTCGGTTTGTCTCATTTCTGAGGAGAGCTTTAAAAATAAATACACAGCCATAGGGACTGTTGGGAGATCACACAAGAGCAAAAGTACAACATGATGGGGGTGGCTGACGTTTGCCTGTACACTACTTGTCTGCTCCATCAACCTGTCCTAGTTGTGAAAACCAGCAACGTGTTGGGCAGAAACATGGGCTGTGGCTTCTGCTGCCTGTGGAGCTCAGTTGAGCACCATCAAACTGCTCCTGTGCTGTACCATGTACATGGTTTTCATGGGAGATCCACACAAGTGGGTCCCAGCAAAGCTACAGATGCCTCCTTGGGAAAACTTGAAGATGACAGCGTTGCTGTTGCAGTAAATGGCCCCATAATTAACAGCCCCATTGCTGTGTGTTGTGTTCCTGCTCATGAGGGAGCAATGCAGTTAAAACCCAGGAGGGTAAAGCAGTGTCAGGTGCCTTTCTTCTGGGAAGCAGAGTGGGAATTCTCATTTGGCTGGAGGTTTGCAGATGGTTTGTGGCTCCTGTTCTGCTGGGATTGTTTGGAGCATTGATTTCTTTACTCTAAATGCCAGCTCTCTGTATATCCTTGTTTGAAGATGTGTTGCCTGCTGCCATTGTGGAAGGGCCTTTTATGTACAGTGGGAAATGCTATTGTTATTTTACAGTACTCTTATGTTGTCTGAATGAAGGGCATGTCTAGATAAGAACAATCTGAACAAACAGTGTCGTTTCACCACAGTTCTCCATGTCCCCTTCACAGCCTGCTCCTCTGGAGGAGCACAGAGTTGATGTAATGCTGAGTTGAAAGGGAACTACCCAGAGCTTATATTTAAAGCTATTATGACTCTCTTGATGCATTAATAAATGATCAAATAGAAGAATATTTCCCTGCCTTAAGATTGTTCATGTTACCAAAGGCTGTGGTCCTGCAAACTCAGTAGGTCCTTAGAATTTTCTAAGGAGATGGTGATCTGTGGTAGATTTCTTTGTTTTTTTGGGAGGTGGCTCTACAATAAGTGAGTTTTGGACTAGTGAGAAACTCTGTGGGCTAACACTGATTATTATCGCTGGAAGAGGCATGGATTGGCAACAGTGGTTTGAGTGGCCTCAAACCAAATCACCCCCCAAGAATATTTCTGATGGTTTGTGCCCCTGTCAGTCTCCAGGAACCAGCAAGTCCCTGATCTCTTCTCCAGGCTGGCCCATAAGAAAGCAGGAAGGGTTGATTCGTTGGGAATACTTAGCAAAGTTGTGTAAGAGTGGCTGATTTCCCAAACACATGTTTCATACTCGGCTGCCTCACTGTGGGCAGCTGCTGTGGAGCAGATATTGGCCTCCAACCATGCACCGTGGCTTTGGAAGTGAGCAAAGTCAGGGGAGATGCACCAGATGCATCGGAGGCAGAGGCTCACCCACTCCCCAAAACCCTCTTCCAAGCGGATGCATCAGAGTTCCTTTGCAGTGTCACTGGTGGTTCATGCCTGGTAGATGTAAGCCCTGCAGTAGACTGGAAGATGTTGTAAGCCTTGGTTTAGGGGTCACTTTCTAAAGTTTTCTTTAGAAACACCTTAGGCACTGATTGTGGGCTTGTTTGATCAGGATGTGCTATAGATAGGACCATGAGGTAGCAGGTGACAAGGTGTGTGGGACCTGCTGCTGCAGGAGGGGCTTTCATGGCATCCCCCTTCCCCTCCTCTCCTTTGGGTTGTACAAGTTTGCTCCAGACTTGCTCTAGTAATGGGGTTAGACAGAGTGATTCTATCATGCCATGTAACAGGTGCTGTTCTTGTTATTCCTTCTATTTTGATTTTCCTGCTTGCTCTGATGAGGAGAGTTGTTTCATCTTGAGAGCCGTAGCACAGAGCCATGGCCAGGAAAGAAATAATCATGAATTCCAGAGTAGAGCTACTGCTTTTGAGCTCTTCCCTTATATTCCTTGGAAGCCCCCTGTGACATTAATGACAATCCCACCCTTTGCTGAGGTCTTTGGAAAGCACGAGGGAAGGAGGAGACAGTCGGGATCATTGGCTGGATGGGCATTTCTGAGCTTTCCCCCCACTGGTGAGGACCGTCACAATGAGGTGAGCTCAGCAGAGGTTTTGCATTGATGTACCACGATGTGTTTGCTGTGGTACATCCTTCGGCATCCCTTCCACAGCGTCCATGGTGTGCCAGAGCCAGAGGCTCTGGGCTGGCAGGCACTGATGGCTCTGCATCCCTAAGGTTGTGACTTGCAGAGTCCTCTGAAACCCTTTTGTACTGGTTGTTGCTGTTGTCATTTTACTTTGGCAGCACCTCTTATGTCATTCAGTATTTCCTGTTGCCTTGTTTCATCCTGGAAATAATACCAGACTTGAAGAGAAGGGAAAATCCAGCCAGACCTTAAGTAGGAATGATTTAATTCCTTTCCACTAACTTGACTTGCTCTTCTGAAGGTATTTACCTGTTGTACATGAGGTTAGCAGTGTCTTAAATAAGCATCTTTAGAGTGAGGGATTGTGACTGAATTATTGGAGGTTTACAGAGTGCTTTGGAAACCTGCAGTGGAAACCCCTGGAAGGCTGATGTGTGTGGTCCTGGTGATCCAGTGATAATATCCATGTTCTTAGTGTGTGTTCCAGAAATGTGTCAGTAAAATGAGAGAGCATCATCTTTTTTCCTTTTTTCTTTTCCTCATTAAATCAATTTATTTATGGTGCTGGGACATAGAAGTGGTCCCTCATCTGTCTGTCCTGGTTCTTACCTTTGGCCATGGCTGGGTGTTTGCTAGAAGGTGAAGAGGACCCATGGGGAACAATGACCATGAGCTCATCCCTAGACCATGGGCAACATTTCAGTAGTTCTTCTTACCTCCTACCTACTGAGAGAGCTTTTCCTTCTCCCCAGAGTGGTTGGCAGTGCTCTGAGGTCTCCCATCAAACAGTACACGTTATTCTCAGGTCTGCTGTTAAGAAATGCTCGTGGGCATTTCTTCTGCTTTGATGTTCCATGGTGAAAGCGTTGAGGAACTTTCCTCTTTGCGCTCTTTAGTTTGAACAACCAGCTGACAAGAATAATTGATTTTAATGGGAACTAGGACTCCTACCTGCAAGACAAGCAGCATTCAGGGTATGTCAAAGCCAAATGTACATTATCATCTATTGCATCTTTTCTGTCTGCCTCCCTCTTCTCCTAAGAGACTTTTTGCAAATCCTCACTGTTGTAAATTTCCAAGGCTGTGATTTTGTGACTTCGGGTGAGCACAAAGAACATGATATTATTTACAGCAACCTTCACATACTGAGAAACTGCTGTGTCTAGGAGGGTGGGATTTAAGATTGGACTATTCCTATTGTGATTATTATTGTTCAACCCAGCTCTTTGTTACCCCTTTTTAATGATGGCCAAATTGTAGCTGGGCTGATTGTGAGATGGTGGAATGTAAACTCCTGCATCACCTAATTAAACACAGAGAAATAGTCATTTCTGGGGCATGATTCACCTCACTTGAAGGTAGACAACTGAAACAGCCGAGGTGAATCACACTCCAGATGTGTCTCTTTCTCTTCACTGGTGATAAAGGAGTCCAGATGCTGTGTGGTAGACATTTAATATTACAGGAGATAGGTCCCTTTCATGGTCTTTGGCTGAGCTTGTCTGACCATGGTGCTGAGGTGCAGATTTGAATCCAAGAGATGTGAACTTTCGGGAGTGAAAAGCTCCTATCTTCAATTTGCTCAGAAAATAATATTTCATCCTGACCTTTCTCTAGTTGCTCATCTCTGGCTGCTGCAGATGTCAGGTTCTGTCTCTGTAACCCTGCCCTGCACGAGGCAGACGGCTCCTCAGACTCAAGATGTCTTGCAAAATAAATTAAACTGGATCTTTTAATTTTAGGCTCTGACATTTTCTCAATGGACCCAGCACGTGCAGTGGCTGGAACTCGGATTCTGCCATCCCACTGTCCTCCTTTCACAGGCTGAACTGTGTCTTTTGGAAGGCTAAGGCTTGCCTGCGGGCTTCTGGCGTGTGGATCCCTTCCTTGGGCTAAGAATGGACCAGCTGGAAAGGACTGGCTGAAGGGGCCTTTCTTCCCCCTGCTGGCACTTGACAGTGAAAGCCAAGGACTTAGAGCCTTTCTCCTTGAGTACCAAAAAGCACCTTGCAAAGCAAAGCCACTTCAGCTCATGACTTCCACTGAGAGCATCTCCCAGGTCTCTGCTTTTCTGACTCTGTGAGTCCCTGCCAGCCCTTGCCCACTGGCTGAGCCGGGCTTCTTGGAGCTGGGGTTTTGTGCCTCAGGCTCAGAAATGTGCTTTTGCAAAGTAGGCTCTGAAACACAGTCCCTCTGAAGCTGGGTCCCAGTGACGTTTCTGTGGCAGCTCGTGCCCAGAACTGCTGGTGTGTGAAGTGACAGCAAAGTCTTATGTCAGCTGAAGCAGAAAAAACAGAAATGTGGCTTCTGCGTAATAGCTCTGTTCCTGGTTCATCAGCATTGGAAAATGGGCTAAAATACCCCATGACATTAACAAAAGGAACGAGGGTCAGGCCAACCTGATCTATTTTCTGACAGGAACACTGATTTTCCAGACAAAGACTCTACCTCATTTATTTAAATAAGCTAAATGCAAGATCACAGTGAGCCACTGG
>JANHGB010002841.1:0-65176 GCA_026283785.1 Coracopsis vasa | reverse complement strand
TTTTTGATATGCTTATACTGAAGTGTAGAATGAGTCTGAATTGATCACTTGTAAACTATTGGGCTTCTCCATGAATCTCCTAGGATTACTTCTGTAAAAGGTGGCTTACACATGCTCTCTGTAGAAGTACTCTTTTACTGAGGTCACTTTTATTTAAAGATGTTGTATTTGGAATTACAGGATTGGTTTTCACTGGATAAACAAAAAGAATGTCTGCATTTTGGTTTGCATTATAGAAACCCCAATTGATTGTCAGAATCTATATTTCTGTAGTATCATCATTGATGGTTTTAACCAAAGATCAGATATTTCCAGTAAATGAAATACCTTTTTCTTGTTTCCTTTACTTTTTTTTTTTTTTTTTTTTTTTTACCTTTTGCTTTCTGAACAAATACAAGTATCCTGTAGAAGGACTGCTTAATACTGAGAATTAATATTGAGAGCTGTGGTATATATTTAACTTCATGGTGCATCATGGGTCACTTCTATATAAGTTATAGTGTAACCTAAATTGTCATATTAAAATTCAGTAAAATGCTTAGTGTTAAAAATGGGAACTAGAGAAAGTGTAAGTACAGTGTAAGATACTCATTGGCTGGTTATCTCTGCTGCCATAAAGTGATTAGTGACTTAGGAGGACGATAGATGTTCTAACGGCTAATAAGTTTGCTTTGATCTGTGTATTTACAGGAAATATGAAAAATTGTCTTGGCAAGATTACAATTTAATTATATGTCATTATGCTGTGTAGGAAGAATAATTGAAATGTGGCCCCTGAGACTAGATATTGCAAATATAGTGCATCTTATTTTCACTTAGACAAGTTAAATGAGCTGCATGATTAATTTGTTATGAATACAATTATTTGGGTGATAAAAGCTGATGTAACAAGTGTCTTATGGTTCTGTAAAGATACTTTTGAGTATTTTCTCATTTTAAGTTTTCCGCGTAATGAATACTTTGATGTAAATGAACAGCTCATTAAAACAGTTTTTTGGTTTTGTAAATAGGTCACTATTTAATGTTAAAGTTTTTTGCTTTGTTTTCTTAAATTGAACAAATACAGAATTTTCCAGAAAGAAACACTGTTATGTAAATCTTGATGCTAATCTTTAAATATAGCTGTGTTTCGCTACAAAACTTCTTGATGTTTTAATGCCAATGGCTTTTTTGAAGTGTTTGACCTACCCTGATTACAAATGAAGTACATTTGGTTGTGCACAGTGAGCACGTTAAATAACTTCTGGCTTGTTTTAGGTTAAAGGGAAAAAAACCATCAGAATTCCAAATAATTTTGAAATTAGTTTAATCAGGTGTGTTCTGTCATTTCTAATGACACCTGAAGAACTAGGTGTTGTTTGAAGGACTTGTTTCTATAGACAAGTTTGAAGGTTTTGTCCTTTAATACTGAACTGTAAGTTATAATTTCTGGGTTTGCCTTCCTACTTGTATCCTAGTTGGAAGACTGACTTACCACTTCTTAAAACTATGTTGTTAAAACTTACCAGATATAGCAGGTATTTAGTAAAGGTCAGTGGGTACCTGCTGTGCTGGTTGGCTCTTTTCTCCCTTTTGAATTGCAGGATTATTTGGTCTTCCTTGGCAGCAAAGATATTCCTTCTGTGTTGAGTGTTCTTGGCTATGTCCTTGGATTGGAAACTGAAGGGTTGCTAAGTTAAATGCTTTGTCAGTGACAACACCAGACTTTGCAAGTGACCTCCCAATTAAATACAACTTCATAATTTTATTTTTTTTTAAGGAAACTGATGTGTTTCACTCAGTTTGCACGTTCCATATAACCTACAGTTACTGAAGTCTTGCAGGTATTTTTACTAACAGAATAGTAAATTCTCTGCAGGGATGTTTTTTCTAGTGAGTGCTTTCACAGATCTCTTACCTAGCTTATGTTGAGAAAGTAGTCTGGAGTATCACTTAAATTATCTTTACTATTAGATCACCATGGATTCAAAACCAAGAAAATAAATAGACATTATGCACATTAACTGTCATCACACACAAAACTTGAACAAGTCCTAGTTTATGCATTTTTCTATACCCTTACATGTGAAAGAATGCAATGCAAATAGGACCTGTACACCCAAAGTATGTAGGCTGCACAAAAGCTGCATGTTGGATAGCTTCCTAAGCAGTAAAATACATCAGACCTTTTGGATGGGAGTGCCTGGAAATCCTGGCTGTATTGCTGCTGCTCTTTGAAATAGGTTGTTTGCTGTTCTAACATCTTCTCGTCATCCCTCAGTTCAGTAAAGAAATACCTTCGCTCTTGTGAGTGATTTTATAAACACAAGTAAGGATTGTATCAGGTGTTACTCAGCCTGAGATGAGGTTTCAGTAGTTATGTGGGATTAACTTCATTGGATTTCAGCTTGATTTAAACAAATTAAAAAAAAAAAACAAAAAACCAAAAAAAAAACCAAACCATCTGGACAAGTGAGATATGAAATATCAGACTCCTGTAAGTGTCTATATTTAGAATTTTTAAAACTTGTTACTATCTATAGACAAATATATGCCAGGCCTCTCAGAGGTAGGAGACTTGAATTAAAATTTTGCTTGGGTTATATCTTTAAAGGATGGATCATAGCAAATTGTTGTGTTGCACAACTACTGATGTGTATTAGAAAGCAATAGAAGTTTGGAAGATCAGAGATCAATTTAATTACACATAAAGAATGTGTAGGTGACCTTCCTAGGCACTTGTCTGTAGCAAACAAGAGGATGCTGTGCCAGGCAACTTGGATCAGGAACTTTGAGTCAAGTCTCTGAAGAAGCAGAACTCTCCTTTGACAACAGAAGACTAGCTTTGCTAAGCTGAAACTTCATTTATATGTATGTATATCTCTTGAAATCACTTCGTGTATATGAAAACTGTGAAATCGAGTACGCAATAGCTCTGTAGATTTTTAGTGTTATAAATTTATTGTCTTAATGTAAAACTGAAATTTCACAGTGCCTGGGGTATTTTATTTTTTTTTCCTTTAAAAGGTGGAAGAATATAAAGGAATTTCTTCTAATCACAAGGGGGTATGGGATGAAACAGGGAATTAGGCAGTGATTCAAATTCCCAAGCTGCTGTCCTTATTTGATCATCTTCCTCTTCTGATCTGGAGTTTCGTTTGCTGTGCTTCAACTTTCTGTGAAGCTTAGCTGTGCTGTTTTGTTTTATGCCAGATTTATTCCAGATGCTGTGCCTCTAGAAATCAAACTGAGCACTGATCTTAAAAGTATCAGCATTTTCTCTTAATATAGAACCCTATTGTTCTGTATTTGGGAGATCTTGTGTGCACGATCTTGTAGTATGTCCCTTATTTACAAAAGTGTTTTTTTTTTCTCAGGCATGTGATCTCAGGGAACAGAAGTAAAACCTGCTGTGAGCTCTTCTGTTTTCCCAACATACATTAAAACAATATGTAAAGATATCTGAAAAAAAGCATGTAAGAATGCTGTTGTCCTGTTCTCTTCTTATGTGAAAAATCTAAACATGGGAAATAATGGCAATATATTCACTTCAAATGCACATATTTCACAGTTTTCTTAACTAGTTCTGTACAAAAATGACATCCTGTGAGCATGCATTTCATTATTGAAGTTACCTACTCCATCTTATACTTCATTGACTTACATTGCTAAAATCATGGCTTTTAATCTTGTTTGGAAAACAATGATTGGTGATTCCAGCCTCAGCTGGACAAAATAAAATGAAATAATGGAGGACGTATGTTACTTGCACTTAGTTTTCATTATCACATTGCAGGTGAAGTATGAACTTACTGTAGTTAAAGTTATGAGTATAATTATTCAAAATTTCTGTGGATTATTCCCTTAAAACTTTGCTGTGACCTTGTGATCCTGATGATCTGTTTACAATTTTATATTGTATGTATTTTGCTTAAATGTGTAAAGAGTGAACTGTTATCTCTGAAAGAAAGTTAACTTTTTTTTTTTTATCCCACTGATATCCCAGGAACCATATTGGTACTTTGGCATGCCTGGTGGCATGTGGTATTCTGCTTTGTTTGTTTGTTTGTTTTGGTTGGATAAATACAAAATACTAGTCTCTAAGTAAAGCCCTGTTTGTTTTACATTGCTTAAAAGTAAACCGTAAAGCATTGGTTTATGGTTCTGGCCTAATGCCAGAAACATCACTGGTTTTTTGCTTTACTTTGAAATTGCTGAAATTCTAGCAATAGGTACTGTAATATAATTATTACTGTCATTCAGTTATGAAGGAGTTGTCTTGCTGTGATTTTCTGTTAGGTAAGCGTGGTCCAAGACTCAGTAAATATATCAGGACAGTCTAATACAAACACTTTGAAGGTACCTGAATGTCGACTAGCAGAAGATTTAGGGAATCTCTGGGAAACAACAAGATTTACAGATTGCAGTTTTTATGTAGGAGGACAAGAATTCAAAGCTCATAAATCTGTCCTTGCAGGTACTTTCTACTTTTGTATTGCTATTACTTCGTAATTTAAATTGCTGAGAGTTTTAAATTTGGCTATATTCAATATTTACTTTTCTTGATACAGCACGATCTCCAGTTTTTAATGCAATGTTTGAACATGAAATGGAAGAAAGTAAAAAGGTAAGCATTACTGAAAACTTCACATGTTAAGTATTTGTATCTTCTGAAAAAGGGAAAAGTTGCAGAAAACTGAAGTATTACAAATTGAGGAAGATGAGTACTGTATGATGGTGCATGAGTGGAGGAGGGTACTACTCCTGATTGCTCTCCTGGTGAATTCTGCAGGAATTTCCTTGCGTAGAAAGAGCAGTTAGGGTTGAATGTGGAAGGGTTCTGGAGGATTTGTTCTTGCAAGTACTTGTACCTACCCTAGATCAGTCAGGGTTTTCTAACGGTAGCTACTAAAGTAATTGACCAAGTAATCTCTGCCCCTTTTTGCTTTAGTTTATGCCTTCACGTAAGCTGATTAAGGTTTTGCTATAGTGTATTAAAACATTTTATATGGTAGCTAGGAGACAGAGAAACAACAGGTAAGTTATGACTAAAATTAAGCCCTGAGGCAGTGAAGCTCTCCTTTTCATTCAGTTTCTGCAGGTACTTGACCTGTGTGTGTGTTTTGGATGGATAGTTACTTAATCAGCACAGAGAGCTGCTGCTGCTTTTATGCTCTTGATCTCTCCCACAATGAGGAGTTGTTTGTGTCTTTCCTGAAGAAAAATATCTAAAACGGGTTGGTTATAGGCAGAATCCATAAAAAAAGCGAGGAACTGATCAGCTCACTGAAGAGTTGTAATAGATGACCATCACTTAGTCTTGGAGGCTGCAAGGTTGCCACTGGTGTGAACAAATAAATTGGATGAATATGGGTTGGAAGTACAGTTGGGTTTCACAAGCGTGGCGTTTTTATTACCTACGCTTACCCAGTCTGGAAACTTTCACAGGTAGATTTGTAATACTGGAAGCATTTTATAGAGATTTCTGAACTGAAAGAAATCCAGATATGTCACAGCTTCAGTAGCACACCATTGCTGGGGGCCTCCACCTTCATGTTAACAGTGAATCACTAGTGCAGCCTTACTTGTAAATACTGTTTGTGGTTCAGTGGATAGGAAACCAGAACATGTGCATCTCTGTACTATCATGTACTCCATTCAGAAGTCTGATGCTTGCTTCTACATCTTTGAAATAATTTCCTACTTTGTTAGTTGCTTATAGGGAATACTATTTGAGGGTGGGGTCAAGCATGTAATACTGCAGTTTTATTAGGATGGGCTTCAGCACATATAATATCAATTATATCAACTTTTGTTTGCTTTTTGGATTCTGAGAACCAAACATAGGCTGTGTTGATTCAGTCGAAGTTGAGCCAAAATGTCTCACTTTGTTCTGTCTGGTGCTCTGACTTGTGATACTCCAAGCACATCATTGTTGGATTGGAAACTTGGCAGCACTTTTAAATATTCCTGAAACCGTGCCTTGATTTTTTTATGTACAACCTATGCAATAGTCCAGAGTTGGACATGCCTAGAAAAAAGTTGCAGTTATTCCTGAAGCATTCCCAACTGATTTCTACATGATTTTGAGATTTATTTACTTTCTGCTTAATATTGTTGAATGCTAACTTAAGTTTGTAAGAATTTTGCATGATGGATGGCAAATGAAAACTTGTAGTGTTCATCAGATGATATTTGATATGTTAAAGTTGTAGCTAAATTTTAGAGGCATTTATTGATTTTTCTTTTTTTTTTTTTTTTTATTACCAGAATCGTGTAGAGATAAATGATGTAGATCCTGAAGTTTTTAAAGAAATGATGAGGTTCATTTACACGGGAAAAGCACCAAACCTTGAAAAAATGGCTGACAATTTGTTAGCAGCTGCAGACAAAGTAAGTTATCGACTTTAAAGTTCTCAAACCTCATGTTTGCTTGTGGAATGTTCTTCTTAAAAAAACAAACAAAAAAACAAACAAAAAAAAACCCCACCACTTTTTTTCAGATTGATGTGTATTTTTATTTTTTTTTTAATATGAGAAACAGATTTCATCAGAAATGGAGAAAGAAGGGAAAGGATAGCTTTTTAGCAGTAGAAGGCTGATAAATCTTGACCAGAAGTGTTTCATATTAATTATATTTACTACCCAATTTTTTTTTTTTTTTTTTTTTTTTTGGAGAGAGAACGATTGGGGGCCATTAACATGCTTGGAAAACTGGTCTTGAATAAAACGTATCCTAGATCTTTGTGCTCTTGAAGAGGATATATGCAAGTGTTTGAATTAACTGTGCTTCCTAAAGTACTGCTACTTCAGAACTTTCATTTTTTTGTTTTCCCTACAAGCATAATAGTTTCAGCTTTTCATCTCTTCTATATTGGAACTTTGTGTACTTAAATTGTCACTCTGTGAAATATTTTTTCTACTATGATATTTGAGATAAAGGGGCTGTATAGCAGCACAGCAATTAAGGTGAAATTATTCCCTATCATAATTTACAGTTTTCTAACTTTTGATCCCAGTACCTGATTTTTTCTCTTCACTGCTTTATAGCTTGAGTTAAAATTTTACTTAGCTATCCTCAGAGGACACACAGTTGTCTTTCCCTGAGGAGGCAGAAGTAGTTTAGAATCCAGAAAATACTTACTTCATTGTGTGTAATCAAAGTTTTCTCTCTCAGCTGCAATGGTAATTTCTTAAACTACCTTTGCACTTTCGGTATTGGTTGAGCAATCATATCTGGAAAATATTAGTGGTGAAAGTTGCCTGTTCTCATAATCAATCCTAGTATAAAACATTTAAGACAATAAGTCATACCAGTAGTTAATTTCAAGAAAAAAATATAATTATTTTTTTCTGGCAGTTTAATGGATTCTTAAGGTTTCAGGATCTTTTGACCTGGCCTCGGAAACTTAACACTCTTGCTCTTTTTACCTCTCATTGCCAGCATCTTATTTTCCGAAACTGATAGTGTTTTGTCAAGTTTCAGTATACCCAAACAGAAAGGTGAAGCGGTGATATTTTATGAATGCTGGCCTTTATTTAGGGCATAATTGGTAAATGTAGATAATATTATAAGTTGCAATGGTGGGATTGTCTGCAATATCTGGAAATAAAAATGGAAACTTTATTCCTTTTGAATGTGAAATAATAATCTAAAAAAAAAATTAGTGTTTTACGTTTTACAGAAGGCATTATACATACCAGGTAATACTTTTATTTAGAGTAAATGAATATCAGAACAAATCTACACTGCTGTATCTCAAGGAGCACTATAGAAATAAAATGGAAGTAAAAATGCATAGGTCTAGAAACATAGACGTTAGCCCAATAATTTGACTTGAGTGGCATTTCTTCATTGCATTCAACAGTTGCTAATACAAATGTATAAGTGGCAACTTGAATATATGCCACTTGTGTCTAAAATTCTTTTCAGACTTGAAAACTCTTTATCTGGAGGGTGCTAAACTAAATGGAATAGGTAAGCTCTCAGTAGTAATGTATACAGCTGAATGAAACCTGTTCAGACTATGACATCCTCCAAAAAAGAAGCATGGTTTATTAATGCAGAATATAATGTGGGAATGCAATTCTTTTACATCAGCTTTCTGGTAGGCTGTGTCGAAGGTATGGAAGAAATAAAGAAATTCAGAGGTGGGGATGGGACTGAACTTGGAATAAGCTAGTTTAATGTATTTTCCAGTGGACATTTTCATGAATGTTACCACTGTATAATTTCTTGCCCCTCACTTTGAGATGTATACATGTCTAATATAATAGAGCCTGTGTCTGTTTCTTGCTCTTCCTCCCCTACCAAACTGAAGGAAAATAAAAACTTCTGAATGAGTTATTTTTGTTTTAAAGTTCTCCTAGTAAAGCATTTGATCAGTTTGTGTCAAACCTAATACATGTCTTACCATCTGAGGACTCTTCAGTGCAGCATATTGAATTAGAATTATCTGTTTGGAAGTGGTTTGATGTTAAGCTTGAGAGGCACCAAGCACTTTCATGACTGGAACTGTTGTAAAAACTGTAGAGGTACTGGTAGAAAAAATGAGTTTGAAGAATGATTAGTGTAGTTTTTCTCTTTTATCAGTATGCACTGGAACGGCTGAAGGTCATGTGTGAGGAAGCACTCTGTAGTAACCTCTCGGTAGAAAATGTTGCTGACATTCTTATCCTCGCAGATTTGCACAGCGCTGAACAGTTAAAAGCACAAGCAATAGACTTCATTAACAGGCAAGTAATATTTTTGAGACTGTACATATATTTGTATTTATGCTTTGTGTACCTTTTCATCATGAGCATGGCTCTTTCTTACAGGTGCAGTGTTCTTAGACAACTTGGGTGTAAAGATGGGAAAAACTGGAATAGCAAGTAAGTTTTCCTGCCTCACGATGTTCTGTACAAACACTGCTAAATAGACTGCAGATCTTAAGAACTGTTGCTTCATGTCCACACTACTGAGACCAGTCACTGACTGTAAGTAAAGTAGGATTCAGCAGATGCTACCCCAGTTATGATTGTGACTTCCCCTTTAACTGATAGGTAGAGTTAATTGCCTTCCAATGTGAGATCCAAACAGTAGCTAATTTTCATTCCTCTCCTCCACTCATATCAGTGCTGTGATGTGGCGGCAGCAACCTTTATGAATGGAACTATTCTCTTGACTAACCAGGTTTATGCCTGGAGGATTGACAACCCCAGTGTGGTTTCATGACTTGCTTAGGTCAATATGAGCCTGCAGTGTTTCCAAAGAAAGGAGAGCAGTTGCTCTTTTTGCCTTTGGCAATGTTTGTGCACCTTCCCGCATGCCAGCACTAGTACTCTTGAGGCCACACAGCTAGTCAGGTCCCTCTGATCTGGCTGGCTCTGTAAGTGCTTCTGCCTGCGCTGGGAATAGGTCAAGAATATGTGGCTTAGACTGTAAGACCAATTGCAGCATGTATTTAGAACAGCTCAAGTGAATCACAGAACAGAAGACAGACAACTTCAGAGTAGCCAGCGGTAGACTAAAACTGTGAAATGAAGCAGAGCACTTATCTTACTGTCAGAATCTCCAGAGAAGTTAAAATGTATGTTGTACCAGTTGCCTTAAAATTAGTGTTTCTCCTTTAACAACAACAACAGAAATCTTCACAGGCCTAATGATTGAGCATGCTGTGGAAAAGGGGGTGGTAGAAGGTAAATAGTGAAATACCAGTAGAAAACTCAATAAAGATAAGTCAGCATACGTAACAATGTAAACTAGCAGATGTATTCCTTTTCAAGTGATTTGGAATTTACTGAGCTGACTTGTGTCTTGGCACATTGCTATTAAAGATGCTGGTCATCTTTGCTTCAACTAAAGCATCTGCAATAAATCAGGGAAATAACATGAGAAGGCCTGCCTTAATTTACTAGCACTTGGCACCAGGGAGTCTGAACTTTGATATTGTTTCTCAAGGCACTTACCTTTACTGACTTGCAGCAGAAGATTAAAGACTTGCATTAGAAATGTGCAAAGGTTATTTAGCGATCATATGGTACAGATGTCGGCTGTTAACTTTATGCTTGACAGAATTCCTGAAGCAGTATGAGGGTGCTTATGAAAGGCTTTTGAAAATGCAGGGTAGTAGAAACCTGGGATTGATGCATAAGTTGTTGGTTCAAAATTACAAGTTTATCCTGTGTCAATGTGGCATGCATACCAACCAGTGTAATGTTCTTCATGTGCAGAAGAATCTGTATTCACAAAAAAGTAAACATATACATTGAGAAAATACATAGTTTTTAATTTCCTGGATACTTGCTGACATTTGTTGTTGCTTCTCTAGGTTAGTTAAGAATCCATAGTGGCCATTGAAAGCCATTCTGAGTGTAGTCCATGATATTGTACTGAAGAAGGAGTGAATATTCTCAAGTATACTCCACTGGTAGTGAAACTGTGAGCTCCCAGTGAAGGGCTCTGTAGTCAGACAGCTAATCTGTCTTCATTGCTTTTTCTAACATGCGAACTACATCATTTTGGTGCTGTTTTGGCTGATTAATCTTGTCATCCTTCTCTCTCCCTATATTGAGCATGCCCTTCTATGTAATGAAATTACCATGTCTTCCTTAGCTTTTCGTGTCTACACTAGACCTCACTTTCTTCTAGATTTCCTCTTACTTTTATTGTGTTTTTCCTGAGCGATTTCAAGGTGGTTATCTTAGCACAGTGCCCAGTATTGGATACAGGCCTCTAGCTAATGTGTTGCCAGTACTACGTAAAGCAGAATAAGTACCTTATGTCCTACATGTGATGGTATTAGTATACCCAAATTGCAATTTGCTGTTTCTTTCCAATGGCATCCTTACCAGCATTCGTAAAGTCTGTTGTCTCATAATGTTCAGCTGCTTTTCTGCGGTAGTTGTCTTGCCTGCTCTTCTCAACTGTGTATTTTTGCATTTGGTTTGTAAAGTTGTGTGACTATTATTAATACTTCTGTTTTCAGCCAAGCAACAGACATAATGGAAACAGCAGGCTGGAAGTCCATGATCCACTCCCACCCTCACTTAGTAGCAGAGGCCTTTCGCGCACTAGCGTCTGCACAGTGTCCACAGTTTGGCATTCCACGCAAACGGCTAAAACAGTCATGAAATCTTCCATGAACTTTAGAGAAACTGAATTGACTCTACTCCATGTCCAGAGGTGTTTTCACAAACCATAAAAAGAGTTTTTGTTATCCTTGTCCACAGAACAGAAGCTGAAAAAGCCTATTGTTTGCTTTTCAGATGGATAATTTATGGTTTAATCCTCAGCTTTAAATTAGACTGATTAATTCACTGAAAGGCCTTAAATTATCTTCAATGACTCTAGTTCATATAGTCTAATGTATCTTGATTTTTTTTATTATTATTATTTTTTAATGTGCCTTGTCTTTTTGACTAGGCTCTGCAGGATTGCACTAGCTCCATAATGCAGTAAAGTTGATAACTGAAGATTAATTTTTGAAAGGGATCTTCCATTATTTTCAGAAGAAAAAAAAAAGATTATAGTTTGGTCCTGTGCTAAACTGGAAGGTTTTAACTAGCCTCTCATTAAAAGCACTTGAATCAGAGGCACATAACGTACCCTAGGCAAGTGCTAAATATGGGGAGAGCCTGTTTACCTTCAGCAAATGCTTACAGGCTATTTATGGCAATATACTGCTTTGAACATAATTTATTTTTCATTGTGGGGGCAAATATGCAACGGTTTGGCCCAAAAATGTATTTTCATTACAGTTTGTAATGCTTATTGTGTGTGTGTCAAAGCTGTCCAAATGGTAAAAAGAAACACAGAATAAACCTCTTGCTTGTGTTTCTTTACGGTCCATCATTAGTTTACATTTAATGCAGAACTGAACAGAGGTAAAGAGAGTTCAGTGTGAATACAGAATAGTATTGTATATGGAAAAAAATATATCCCATGTGTATGGTTACATAGGAAAGTAAGGGATGCATAGAATGACCAAATGTAAATTGGAGAAATGGGCCAAATGAATTCTGAATATGCACTTTTAATGTGTAACTTTTGTATGTTGTGTGGTACATATATATTTTGCTTTTGATGAATTAATGAGGTACAGGTAATTGTGGCTTAACTTTTTAGATACATTTTAAGATGCCCACAGCCACATGGGATTTAGTTTTGTTAGAAAAGAAAGGCATGTCTTTTTAAGACTCAATTGAAGGTGGCTATTGCAAGCTTTCATATTTAAGTAACAGAATATTTTTGCTTATTTGAAAAAGGCATGTGAATGGCAAAGTTTTGAAGGGTTTTTTCCCATCTTGACCTATGTGCACAGCTTTCATTAACACCTAAGAAGGTTATGTACACATCAAGAGGAATATTTCCCTGAAATGTCAGATGGAGTTTGCAAGCAGAGACTTGCTCAGTCTTGCATTTCAGTTGTTGTACTAGCATTGTGGATGGTATTGAAATTCAGCATAATGTGAAAAGGATGAAACATTTATAAACTGCTTGTCATGGGCCAGTTCTTTATGATGCAAACCTTAGCTTTAATATCAACATCCTCAGTGTTTGATAGCATTGTTTACAATTGGGAGGAAAAGTCTGCAGTAGTACACACTCTAAATGTTTCCTGAGTTATTGCATTGAGTTTACTGTAATAGTGATAATATGCTATACTATTTGGGGAAGACTTGGGTTAGCAGTGGGGAATGGGAGGAGATCTCACCTAATTTATGAACATATTTGCATAAGGGGGTTAGTTTGCCTATTAAAAAAAAGTTATGCAGGGAGGACAGAGGAAGAACTTCAGATGGTTTACTATCTTAAAATCTATCTCCATCCTCATTTCATTAGGATTCATCTGAATTGCTCTGAAGGAAATTTTTAGAGGAAAGAGTATATAGTTTTATACTTTTGCATCTAGGATACCACTAGCAAAGGTAAATTGGAAAAAAATGCTCAGTTCCATTTTGAACAATAAAATAACCTCTAAAGATGCATTTTCTTCTTACCTTCTAACTAAATCTTTATGATGGATAAAGTGTAAAATCAGAAACTTTAATAGAACGTAAGGCATCAAATTATATATTTGCAGAGATTTATCCTTTTATCAATTTAAAAATATTTATCTAAAATAAGATCTCATAAGCATTCTTCACAATAAGACAGAACTAATTGTTCTCTACAAAATAATGATGTTTTTGCTGCACTGTGTAATGTGTTAGGACTATATATCCTCATACTCATCACTGGTAAAACTTGCAGCTCTAACATACAAAGTGACTTGAATATTTAATGCTGTAATGATTGTCCAGTTCAGCTTACTCAAAAATATCAACGTACAGTAATCAAATGGAAAGCTTAAGGACTTTTATGAAATTTTTTTTTAATAGAAGCTTAATAGCACACTTTGTACCAAAAAATGTCAGACACTATGCTGTAATATTACCTACATTGTAGAGTGTCCACTTTTCAAGTCAGACAATGTATATCATACATTACACTAACAGGAAAAAAAAAACCACAACAACCCACATGATAATCGATCTGTTTAGATATAATTTTATTATGTATGTTTTGAAGTTTTGTCAGCTCTTGCGAAAAAAGTGAAACAGTTGCTGTATTATTAAGTGAGTGCACTCATTATTCACCTCTTATTCTTTAATTAACTACATGCAGTGTTCTCACTGGAACAGGGCTGGCTGGTAATTACAACCTTCTCCTTTGGAGTCAGTAGCTTGTTTTCATTCCCCACATCTCAAGAGCTTGCCCTTCAAAACCTCAGTTGTCAGTTCTAAGTGCAGCAGATATAAAACTATATAATACAAATAGACAGTTTTTTTCAGGCTGAAATCTTAAGGGTTTTTCTTAGTTTTATATATGTATTAGGAATATAATGTATGAAGGTGCCACGTTTTGGCTTGCCAACACTACTCCCTCAGATAGATGTGAACCATTGCTTCCATACTTTTCTGGGGAGAACCCTGCATGTGTCCTGTGTGTGTGTGTGTGTGTGTGTGTGTGTATGACTGTGCGGTGTTTTTTGTCAAGAATGACTTTCTAAAAATAAGGACTCAATTTGCTGTTAAAGTGCTATGATGTATTATATATTTTTTTTTTTTTTCCATTTGAACCTCTCCTAAGGAGATGCTTTGGGTGGAAGATGCTTCAATAAATGATCCTTATTTCTGAGTCCATTTACTGCATGCAGAAGTATGAACACATTGTGCCTTTTTAGGAAACCGTTGTAATGAAGGGAATGTTTAACAGGACACAAGATCTTTTTTAAAAGTTAATCAATCTTAAAGGTGGAGTATGCTATTTGACATACAATTGAGATGGCAAAGTTACAAATTGCCCATTTAGGCTCTGTTGCATGTTGATTCTTGCTACCTAAATTCTGTTTCACTGAGGTAGAAACTACACAAAAAAAGTGGAATAAGTATTATAGATACAAGTTGAGTAATGGTATATTTTTGTGAAAATGTGAAAATACTTGCTGTTACAAGATAAGTGTATGTCAAAATGTGATAATCATGGACACAAAGTTAGTTTCACAAGTTTCTCTAATCTGATGTTTTTCTAAACATTGGGTATAAAATCCACCTTTGCACAGAAGGTCAGTAGAAGACCTACATGGAGATTATGTTCCTTTTAAATCCTTATAGTGAGGTTTCTCCCTTGGGAGAATAAAACGATGTGCAGTATTTGAAACTGTGTTTCATGAAAGACAGTGAATTGCAAATGTGAGATATTGCTACCTGAAATACTGTTCAATTTCATTGGATTTTACAGTTGGTTAAAATTTCTAAGTTTAATGGATTTACTTTTTGTAATTGACAAATGGAATGTTAACTGTCTGCTGTCTGGTGTTGATAGTGCATTTAGTGCAGAGCTCAGCTCCTTAGCTAGCAAGACACTGACTTAGTCTCATAACTTGGCTTCTGCTTACAGTAAATGGACTACGTTTGTAAAGGGAATTCACTATTTCAAGTGTTTTGCAAGGAACTTCACTGTATTTGTAACCTGGTTTTTGAAGGCTTAAGATCAATGAGTCCTATTTTAGAAATCAAACCAGTGAAATGACTTAGACCTGGGGTGGAAATGATTAAAAGAATTCAGATATGTAAACAGTTGTATCAAACCATCCAGCCTTTTTTTATCAGCTGATGTTAATGGTGAAATACTTTTTGTACCTTGTTGCTGAAAATATTTTTGCATTTCAGCACATCAAGTTACAATAAAGTTGTTACTTATACAGAATGTGTCTGTGTGGCTTGTATTTGGTTTATTTCCTGTATATGTTCACAGTCGCTACTTTTGCTTCTCTCCTTTTTGAGAAAGGAATTTTACCAGCAGTGTCAGTCTGTCTAGCATGAAATACACTGCTGTCCTTTGGAAACCGGTTTTTGGGGAGGATCATATTGCAGTCTTACTCTGATCTTCACTAACTTAATTATTTTTTCATTTTGACACCTTCAAATAACTTCGAGGTCTGAACAGCTTATAACTTGCCTACCTGAGAAATGACTGCCTTTACACAGACTCTGTCAGAACTGATCCTGGGTGGCAAGAAGAGTTGATCTTGTGGTAATGAAGGTAGACTTCATAGTTTCGAAGAGATTTGGTTTCTTTTTCCACCTGCTATCAAAAACTGGTTGGTTTGTTTTTTGTCAAGGAGTATAGGCTCCTATGACTACATACAACAGGAATGTTGCTTGCATTTGTTATGGGAGAAGTGGTATGCTGGAATAACCTCTATGAGTAGTTCACGGGGTTTAATATGTATGTTTATAGATATTTCTGCAAAGATACGTAGGACTGTTGATATGCTGCTCCATGTGTTTGACTTTGGACGTGCTGAACTCAAGAAAACAGTAACGTTCAAGGTAAGTCACTTTATAAAAAATGTCGCAGGCTGTTTGAACAAACGTAATTACTTGTTTTGTGTTATCTAGGCTACGCCAAAAACACAGCACAGTCGACCATTGCAGTTCTTCCTACGATGACTTGGGTAACAGATAAGGATACAGAACTGTCATCACAAGGCTCCTATGGCATAGCACGTTACTGTTCTGTGTGTAGGTACACGCAGAGTTCTCCACATTTGCTTAAAACATAAATCCCTTAAATTACTTTGCAGTGATTGAGCTTGAAGTTACTCATGGGGCTAACAGCAACAATGGTGTAACTTGCACCTTCACGGGCAGTTTCAGTAACTTCCAAGGAAAACATGACTGGTTACCCCTGTGAATGGCAATCAGTTATTTGTGCAAGTCCAAACTTTTGAACTGAGCTTCAACTTCTAGGTAAAAAATAATAAACTTGATTATTTCTTTTATTTTAGAAAGCTATATTTTTATCTTGGGTCTTTCTGAAGTAATTTTTCTCAATGTACATCTTCTCATTCAGAAGTTTTCTTCGTTATTAAGCAGAATGGATTCAGTTGGCATTGATGAAAAAAGCACCTATTTTCCATCTAAAATTCTGATGGTCTTTTGGGTGGAAATGGGGCACATAAATAAAGCTTTTCCTCCTTTTAGTTGAATGCTTCTGTTTTAAAGTATTTTATGGTGTCAGTTTATCTGAATCTTCGTTTAACTAAAATACTACTAGTAACTCTAGGCAGGCTTCTGAGAATTCTCATCGTGAGTCCAGTGTATGCCATTTTCTTTCTTTGAAAGGTGAAAGCTCAGATAATGAATCTTGATTGGTAAGATATGCTGTTAGAACAAAAAGCAACTCTTGTATACAGAAGTGCCAGCCCTGCCATATGCTGTAGTCAGTTTGATGTCCTATGAGTAGTGCCAGCTTAAGCAGTCCCCATTACAGCTACTAGAAGAAAAGTTTTTCAGTCACAGCTGAGAAGTACTGATTAAAACATGTCTTTGTGCCGCTTTGCCAGACTTCGTAGTTATCAACTAATCGCAACAACTTGCATCTTAACTTTATCAGCAATTCTGATATATTCTAGAATCTTACCTAACTTAATGTTTGATGTGGTCTTTGTTTTGTTTAGTAAAGGATTCAGTAAGTTTAGCTATGATCTGTATGAAAGAATATAACCTTTTAATGTCTTTCTATGTTTCAGATGACTTCTCTTACAATTAGTATTTGTTAAAGTGTTACCCATTCCACTACAAATTTTACTTGCCATATTTATTAAGTAAATTATATTTATGATCAAACTACTTCCATTATACACAAATAACTTTGCACTTAACGTTGTGATGGTATGGTAATGGAGGGAATGCTGTTAATTGCTGTTAAAATTAGAGTAGGTTTGCACAGCTTATCTTTCCGCAAACTTCTTGGTAATTTTCCACTAGAGGAACATGTTTTTATTGTTGATTTCGAAGATTCCTTCTTTGTTATCTTGGAGAAAGCTGGAAGAAATATAAGTGCAGAAGCTGGAGCATTGCAAATGTGTGATGTTTGAAGGACTTGCATTTTCCACCACAAGCACTGCATCTAGGAAAATACCCACTGAAAACCAGACTCAGCTGTGACAATTCACAAGTGCTTTGGAATAGAGGTGGCATGCCAGTGGTTGTCTAAGAAGTTATATTTTAAACAGTATGTGAAGTTGATGCTTTAATTGTAAAATTGAGTTTCTATTACATTAAGTATAAGTAACAGAAATGAGCTTGTGATTCGATGCTCAGGAGGGAAAAATAATTTTGCAGAGTTGTCTGGCCTTGGCTTATAGAGAAACTACCAAGAATAGTTTGAGTTCTCAGTTAAAGTATTTTGAAGGACACTTAGATCTGTAGCAGTCATGGTGATCATCCTGTAAAACAGTGTGGATTTGGCTTCCTTTGAAAATGTTATCTGACACTAACATTTTTGTCTTGTGTTCTTAGTACAGTTTGAAGCATAACAATATTTTTGTGCAGGTGCTGGTTTTCAATCAACGGTATGGATATGATGAGTGAAAATCTGCGCTCTGCCAAACTCATGCATGTTTCATGCGTTGGCAGTGATAGTCATGTAGGAAATAAACTTCACTATGTCAAACTTTGCGCTGCTGATCAAAGCGGAGACAATTTGTGCTGCATTTTAAGCAGCTATGGGTTTTGACTTCCTGCATTTCTCACTGCATAGTTGACCGAGCCATTTCAGTTAATAAAGGTAAGTTTTGAAGCATATGCAAAAAAAAAATCTAATAGGGTGACTTCTGAAAACATAGAAGCTTTAAGCGCAGGGTAGCCTATTTTAACCTCAATTGCCAAGTAAACTTCAAAATTTCTATTTTTAAATTGGTAACTTTCTGTAGGCTTTAAAATCTTGTGTATTACATACACAATTTTCTAACCCAGCTGTGTCAAGGTTATCAAGTCTTGCCATTTTAAATCAAACTATCTACATGTTACTGGAGAATGAAACTAAAATACTTACCTGCTGTGGCCAACAAAGACTAAATCTTGCTAGGGTAGTTCTGCCATCCCTAGATTAAGAGCTGTGATGTTCTCCATAAACCCACGCCATATGTTTTAAAAGGAGGAAAAAAAATCCCACAAAAACCCAAATTATTAAATTTTGCATCTTGTCCCTGTCAGGTCTTGCAGATGGCTGTTCCTTTTGGACACACGCGTGTGGGAGTTCTTCCACTAGCAAGGCTTAATTTCTCCCTTAGAGCAGGACTGCGTGTTGTTACGCTGGATCACAAAAGCCTATGCCATTTTACCTGGGGAGGATTATCCCAGGGCAACAGAAGGACTAAAATTTGTTTGCCTCTTTTCCTGCTGCTGTGGTAAGGACTGGCATGCAGGGAAGCATGCCGAGGGTGTGCTCACTAAGTCTAGCTGCCAAGTTGGTTGCTGAAAGTGCAGCTGAAGTTAACCAAAGGTGTTCGATATAGATTGCTGGGGCATCTATGTTATGGACAAGCTTCTAAGCTCCCTCTTTGCTGTTATATCATAGGTATTGGTATGGTCTCGGCTGTAACCAGTGGGACAAGTAATGTCCCCTACTTGTTGCGTACTTACTGGCTTTTCTGGTCAATGTGAATTTGAGGTGTAGGTGTGGATATCTTTTTGAATGAAGCTTTTTCTTCAAATGCCTTCTTCTTTTTCTGTTTTGTTTTTCAGAATGTGTGCTTGCACTTCTTAAATAATTTAAATGCAAAATAACTACTGAACCTGCAAAAGCTTTATAATGAAATTTCAGCAAGTTCAATTTCCCTGATTGAGAGAAATGGACATAGACATTTCTTTGTAACTGTGCCTGCTAACAAAAAAATGTATCACATCAGGTGTAGTAAATCTCTAAACAAGGAGGGGTTAAACTGTATACTAGATTACTGGTAAAACACTTTGCATTTTCTTAATGCTGGAATAGCAGGCATCTACTTTTGACAAGCTGACAGACCAGAGAATTGAAACTTAATGAATCTTAATGCTTTCTGTCATGTACTTCAATTTTCTCAAATTAGTTCTCCAGTTAGTTTAGTCTTTGTGACGGAATGATTAATGATAATTAATACATTCTTATAATTTGCATATTCAAGCTCCAGCGTTTCTAAAAAAATTGCAATTTGTATACGTGGGCAGACCAGGTTTGTCTGTTACTTCTTTGGGGTGTTCAGAATTCCAGTTTTCAGGGAGAGTCTGGTAAATGCATTAGGTAGTTCAATATACTTTTTTCTGTAAGAAATGTTTTGGGCACAACCCAGATCCTGCCTCTTTTCTGTAAAGCAGTTTCTTCCCAGCTACTCTTTAGTAGGTCAGCGGGAATGAAGGGATGCAAAGCTGTCGTCAGGAGCCTTAACCCATCCTGGAGTCTACCTCAGCTTTAGAAAACATTTAGATCTGCAAGATGGCAAAACAGGTGAATCCTGTAGGGCATTTACTCTTCAGAGGGTTTGGTTTTGGTTTAGGGTCTCTATATGCCTCCTTTATGTTGTCCTTTATTTGGCTTTGTCTTACTCCTAATACGCATGCATGGGGGGATTTATCCAGATACGTCATCATATTAATTTTGTGCTTAAGATCAGCAGCATGAGGTTGTGAAAGCCATTGGGTTGTTTTGTCTGCATAGGAGCTCAAGCTTTCCGTGCTGCTCTGCAGGTATCCAACCTTTGAGTCTCCAAAAAAACCAAATAAATAAAATTTTGTTTTCTGCTTAATTAGTCCTGCCTCTTCTGGCACAAATGCTTGTCTAGAGGAAAGAACTGAGATCAAACAAAGTATTTTCTCAGTAGCTGGGGAAAAAAAAGGACAGTAGGACAAAATTTCATAATAGATTGACAGGAAATAAAGATTCAGTTTGGATAAATAGAACTTAATATTTGGCAGGATAATCAGCTGAAATAGATTTTGTGCAAAGGAGATGCTTTAAAGCTACTAGTGCAGAAAAATACCTTGAGGCTATAATGAGCACTGTGCAAGATGGAACCTTGCAAACATATTAAATCGCCATGACTGATTTATAAACAGGTACCATGCTAGGAAGGTCAGGTGAAATGATACGTTTGTATTCAGCTTTCGATCTTGCCCAAACTACCACTTAGTTCTAGATAATTTTGGCATTCTTCTGCATCTGGGAGAACATGCGTGCAGGCAACATAAATATTCAGGGAGTAAAAATGATTATGTATATAACATCAGTTGTTGAGGATACTCCGTGAGGTATAAACCCAAGAGCATTTCTAAGCTGGGCTAATTTTGTGTAATAATAATCATCTCTGCGCTCTTGGTCATAGCCATTCTATGAGCAGTCGTATTTACTCTAGTTCATTGTATTTACTTTAAGTCAGTACTATCAGCAAGTCCATAATCTTCTCTTATTGCTTGTTTGCAGGGAGCAAACCAAACATTTGTTCCTAATTCCTCCAGATAAAAAGGCGTAAAGGAAGGTGCTGTTGCACTGAGACCATGCTTAACTATAATCCTTGTTTGTGTTTTCACATGAATTACAAAAATGTAAGGAAGTTTCTATGGGCATGAATGTTCCTCTTCATTCTTTAAAAGCAACCACAAAGCCTGGGGCTGGCCCAGCCATGTTCAGTGCTACTGAGACCACATCAGTAATAAAAATAAGCAGCTTATTTAGCTGTATGTAGAGATTCCTATCACAGAACCATCAGTAGTGCTGGCATAGTTTTGTAACCTTTACTTCCTTCCTATAACACTAAACTTAGTCAAAACTTGCTTCTATTCCTCCAGAAAAACAGGGTTTAAACATCTATAAGGGAAGTGCCAGTTCCCCAGAGGAACTGTGCTGCCTAAGAGGAAAGGAAAGGGCATGGCAGGCTGGGTAAAGTTAACAGTTAATATACTTGTACGTGGCTGTCAAAGCTATTTATTCAGCAATTTTAGCTTAAATAATGAGGGTGAAGTGAAGGAGGGCATTTGTGTTGTCCATACCAGTGCTCCAGCAGGGCAGTAGGAACTAGCATTGAGCAGTAAAAACTGTATTGGAGTCTGGATCACTCTGGTTATTATCACAGCAAGTATACACCTTGTATCTGTCTAGTCTTCAGCTTCTTCAGCTGTCATACCAGTTCTTTTTCCACCAGTAGAAACACTTGGGCTTTTTCCTAACCGGTTTTCTAATTGTAATATAAACATATTTGAACATGCTTGTGTTAATTGCAGCTTATGGTGTGGATTTTTCTCTTTTGTGTCTTTGTCAAATATTTGAAACGGGAGATTCATCAGTTCAAATCATAACTGGTAAGCAAGAATGTGCATGGATGATGAGTGTTTTTATTTCCAGGGAGTCTGACCTGGAAGGACTTGATGCCACCTTCACACTGCAGGCCAAGTACTCTTCTTTTCCGTTTGCACCTTGCAAAATTTTTTCTCCCGCTCTCCTGAGTAACAACTGCAAAGGGAGTCGGAAAAGAGCAATGACACTAAGGAACAGATTCTGGCTCTGTTGAGCGCTATGGTCAGCAGACTGGTTTATGAGTAGGTGTATGGCAGAGCTAGTATGATGGCAATAGGGAAGATCCGTGTAAAGAGTTCAGAGGGAAATAGGATCTTTCTGTGATCCTTGCCCAGAAACTCTGTGCTGAGTGATGTGTGTCCTTGTGGAGCCTGGTAAAGGGATTTGGACAAAAGTACATGCAAAAGCCTGCATGTTAATAATGGTATTTGCCAAGCTGGCTGAGAAACACTTTCAGTGTTAGTGATTACTTGGTCTTTAAATATGTTGCTACGTTAGCATGCTAGGCATGAATATTGTTGTCTTACTAGCTGTCAAAGGTAACACAGTTATAGAATCTGTTCATTAGATTTGCCTTAATTTGAAAATCATTAAGAATGAACCATTTTTTCCTTAAAATATGCAAGTAGTACATGTTTGAAAATGTAGAAGTGAGGACAATTCTGAAACTTGATCAACCAGAGGGGATTTTCTTTTTTCCATGACAAAAGTGAGTATGTGCAAAATGAAGGAAAGTGGGTCTTCAAGCAGATCTTACAACTTGCCACTTGCAGCTCTTAGTACCGGCTCATAATTTGTAGCACTCATTAAAGCTTTGTTAAACATTTCATTCAAATATCCGAAGTGGAGTGAAATAATGGTTTAAGCAATAGTGATTTGAGCAATCCCAAATTTTGGAAGTGTGGCAAACTTTTCAGATGCTTTAAACTGGTCAAACTTCCAGTAAGCGACAAATCTGAACATGTTGCAGTGGTTCTGAAATCCTGTCACACAGTTTTACAAACTGTAGTCCCTGTGTTTGGAAATGCTAGATTAGGTGTTAACTAAGCATGCATATGGCTGCTTTCTGGTTTTGGGAACAGGTTCCCTCTTGGATCAAGGTAGTTCAGAAAATTCCTGCAAGAACTTCATTTAACATCTGGGAATATAAGCGGTGCATTCTCAACATTCTTCAGTCAATACTGTTAGCCTGCGTACTTCCTTGCATCTCTTCCTTCCTGGTGGTGATACCCCATTTACCAACTGCATGTAGCATCCTCTGAGTCGGTAGCACTGCTCCAAAGATGTAGAAAGAAAACTGCAGTTTGCATCATGTTTCCTACTAAGATCTCGGCCTGACAGAATGACTGTGAAGCATCTTTCATCCTTTGTCAATCCGCTCATGTAAAGTATATCCCAGTCATCAGGAGTCATCTCATATTCAGTGATCATCTGAAGATCCATGTTTTTGCACAGGTTTCTACACACTTGCACAGAATCATCTTGAAACTTCTGTAACAATTTTAAACTGGTAACATAAGGCAATGCTGTTTTGGTTTACCGAGTTATCGCTGGATACATAAGCCAGGGGATTTGGGGAGGAAAAGATGGGTGTGATGATGGTACAATTTGTTTTCTGACAATGTTAGTTTAGTAGAATATTTCCCTTATTACAAAACTGCACTAGCTGAATGGGCATATTTTGAGCTTCAGTATTAATCTTTTATATTCTGCAGTAGATTAAAACATCAGTCATATTCTCCATATTTCATAGTCCTCTAGAAGCCTAAGGGAAGGTACACGTGTCTAGTGTTACTTATGTCCCACTAATAAAGGAACCCTCTAGAAGGAAGTCTGTGTAGGCCATACAGCAAGATGTCAAATTAATTGTACAGCAATAATGAGTTAGCACTAAATGCTAATTAAATATTGATAAAAGTCATACTTTCAATTATCTTCATTATGGAGCAATGTTTTATCTAGACATAAAATGCTGGGAATGTGGGCATATATTGCCATTAGTCTTGTCATATCAAAATAATAGTTATTTCTTTAAAATTCATTTTAAATGTAGTGAAGGTCCATATATAGTATCTTTGTGACATAGTAGATTTGTGTAAGATTTCTTTATGTTCCCCCTTTCATTAAAAACCCTGCAAAGCAATCGTCTTTAATGGGGAGGCTTTGTAAGTACAGGTTCTGCCACAGCTAGCCCATAGCTAGCTGTGATCTACCCTATGTTTTTTTCTAGTCAGCATGCTAAAACACAATGACTCTAAGTCTCTTACTATGATTTTTAATGAGGTTTTGAACTTACTTACTACCTAAAGTCCTCTCTCTGTCTTTTTTGTTCCCAAGGAAGTAAGGGATTGATTTAATCTTACTGATTGAAGGTTTCTGAGCATTTATTCTAATATATACCCTCCCTGACTGTCGTCTTCACAAGGTTTTTGTTGCTTGGCTGAAGTGGAGACCAGTATCTCAGTGCCGCTAGGCTACAGGAGCTGAGCTGGAAGGGCCAACCTCAAGCTCAAAGAGCACAGCAGCTTGTAGGGCAGCACAGCAGAGAGAGAGAGAGGAATCCAGAAGTGTGAGCTTTACATCAAGAAATTGAGCTGAAGCAGAGAAAGGAACCAGTGGGTAAGACGTGATCCAGGATGCTGTGCTTGCAGGAGAATGGGATGGGCTAGAGCCACTCCTCTTCTCATGTCCTTACCACTACAGAGAAGGCTTTTAAACATAGAAATTAATGAGAGCTTTTGTGGATGGACTTTGTTACTCAAAAACAAAAGTCTGGGAGTATGAAAGCCCAATCCCCAAGAATGTGAATGCTCTTTGTAACTTCTAAGGCTTTGTCACTTCAAAGAGCACTAAAAGTTTAAGAGTGGAGGCAGGTGGGCAATATATAATTAGAAAGGAGGTTGCAGAGCTTTTTATTGTAGAGCATTCAGCCTTAGTGCCATTGTCTAAGTTGTTCCTAAAAGATAACTCTGGTATTATTCACTGTGGAATATATGTGAGTCCAGTGAGGGGCATTTTAAAATTACCAGTGGTGAAGTATGGTTGAGCAAAAGGAGCACTTGAGCTGAAGAATAGATAATACCCAGTGGAGCAGAACTGCGGTACCAGCTGCTGAGAGGGTAATTCAGTGCTCATAATGATTTTCAGCTTCACGCTAAAACTATCACTTTGGAAGTATCCCTCATCTAAAGTACAAAGTTTTCCCAGACCATCGGAATAGAATCTCTCCACATCCTGAGCATGTGAAATTAATGACTGAATATTATGCTGAGAGCCATTTAATTAAAACCACTTTCATTAATAATGCATTTGGAGAGCGTGTGTGTGTTATGTAATTAAAGATAGTACATCAGTAAATGATACTATGCAAAACCAATTCAAAAAATTCAAATGAGTTGGTGAAACATAAGGAACTTAATTCAAGTGGGAATAAAAGTCAATGTGAAATAAGCTTAGAGTCTTTCCTGGAAGCTGCAATTAATCTGCTTCTGGCAACACAATTCAGTACTCATTTTTTAAGTTAAGGGGCTGTGCTTGTTTTAAAGATAACTGGTATGGTGAATCAAAATACGCATTTCTCTCTCCGCTCCTTTTACCAGGTAACATAAGTATCTCTTAATGTCTTGATACACCCATGAGCTTGGCTGACCCAGTGGGTGTGGACTGCTTTGCCGTCCACACTGTTCATCTGTGGTGCTTGTTTTTACTTTGAGCAGTCACGATGTGTTTGCCTCTGGCAAAGCACTGTGGGTCCAGTATTTATGGTATATTCACTTTAAAACCAGGAGAAGGAAGTGGAAGAGGGAGAGTGTTCCCTCGGCACACAGCAATCACCCTGTATGGTATCACCTCCAGGAGGCCTGGGTGAGCAGGCATCCTGTTTTCCCCTGAGTACTTCAGCTAATCCAAATCTTCAGTGATTGAAGCCAGAAATGTTATGGTTAAATAACATTTGAAGTGGATTGGAATTAAGTAGTCTGAAGTACTATATAATAAATAAGCATGCTTATCATTTTTAATCCTTTGGTTTAGCTGCTCAGAAAATCTGTGTTAAATATTCTGTGCTGAGATCCCAGGTTAATGGTGCAAGTCTGCTAAGCATCACCTGCCACTGCTGTGTGTGCTTCAGGGATTCCTTCAAGGAAAAGGTGGCAGAAGAGTGTAAGTTCTATTGGCTTTTTATCAGGGTTTTTTGGAATGGGGACAGAAGGGCAGGGTGACTGCTACCCACCATGCAAAAACCTCATACCTGGGGTGTTTATTGAGACTGCTCTCCTGGCTGCTGAGGTGTTCATCACTTTAATCTCAGGGATGAAAGCAAGGTTCACAGCAATGCAAGAAAACTACCATGATGTCCCCAAGCCCCAGCTGGAAGGAAGGGAGTTGTTTGCTTTGAGCTTGCCTGTCTGAACTGGAGACTCTGAAAAATTGTTGACATGTATCAGGAACACCTATAGAGTCTGGGCACCTGGAATGTGTCTGTGTCAAGCTTCTGCACCCTTCACTCTCTCCCCTGATGTGGCTCGGTGCTAGTGAGCACAGTGCGTCTGTTTCATCACCTGTGTTTGGAAGCTGCAGCATCGCTGGTATCTGTAGGATCTCTAGAACAAAAGATCCCAAGTCTTGTTTCCTGGGAAGTAACACCAGCTTTAACAGAGGTTACAAACCTGACCAATACTAGGAGAGCTAAGCAAACACCCTGATAACTCTAGGTGAATTTTTGGGCCATTTTAAACTTCAGGGCTAGTTCAAATAACCTCCAAGTTTCATATTTCGCTATTCTCTTTCTTGCCAATTTGGAACCAATTATAATATATCACCTTTCAGGAAGATCACCAGCTTATTTGGAGCTGTTAAGAGAAAGTAGCCAAAGCTTAATTGACTGCATAATGATGAAGGAGCCACATACTGTCTGGGAATGAGGCAAGAGAAGAGAGAAATGGGATTTGCATCCAAAGGGCTAAAACGTACAGCTGCCAGGGCAGATGTGCAGGATAATGATGGAAGTGTGAGATGCCAGCCGGGGCTCAAGCTGGTAATAAAACTGTCTTGTTTCCCAACAAGAGTTAAAAGTTGGAGGGGCAAGGTGAAGGGTGGGATGTCTAAGAACATGTTTCAGATGCAGCTTTTGCGCAGTTGCCTCTCTGTTGTGGCCATGCTCAGCTGCAGCTGTGTCCCCTGCTCTGAGGGCTCTGCCCTGAGTGAGAGCCCCAAGTCCTCCCAGAAGAGACCACGGTCTGGCTGTGTGCCAGCTCTGTTTCCCATGTTAGTCATTCCAGAGAACTGCAGAATGGTTTGGGTTGGAAAGGACCTAAAGCTCATCCAGTTCCAACCCCCCTGCCTTGAGCAAGGACACTTTTCACTAGACAAGGTTGCTTAAGGCCCCGTCCAACCTGGCCTTAAACACTGCCAAGGATGGGACAGCCACAACTTCTCTGGGCAACCTGTGCCAGTGCCTCACCACCCTCACAGGAAGAATTGCTTCCTTATATGTAATCTAAATCTACCCTCTTTCAGTTTAAGGCCATTCCCTTTTTAAAGCTGGTTAGGAAAGGTAGTTGAGCCTCTTGACATAAGCAGAGAAACACTCCACATCTCTTCTCCTCAGTATAATTCAGCTTCCCTTGTCTGGGTGAGGAATCACAGATGTGCATTTTTCCTACAATGAAGAGAATACATTCAAAAGCCCCTGAACTAATGAATTTTTTTCTTCTCTGTTCTGACCTGACAAAACCAGAGAGCAGTACAAGCAATCCTGTCAGACCCGGCTGGCTGTTTCACTGCTGTTGAACAGGAAGATGCTGGTGTTTCTTTTGGGGTCTTGTTTTAGAGTCCTTCCACTGTCTATGTAGGTAGCATTTTTTTTTTTCCTGAAAAAAAAAACTGTTTTCCCATGAACATAATGGCTTTTTAATTGGGTGAAGCTGGTGCTGGATTTGAGCTGAGTTAAAGACCGAATTATGTCCTTGGAAAAGCATTTTCTGGTGCCTTTTCTTTCCCTTCAGAATTTAGTCTAGATGACTCGGGTTCTTGCTGGAGAGCACCAGCAACTGCAGGCTTGCTCCTGACTGAAAACTCACAGGTATTATGGGCTGGAGAGCAGCCTGATGGGGATGGCTGCAGCAGTCTGCAGGAAGATGCTGCTGCACCGTGCTGCTGGCAGCACCCAGCAGACTCCAGTCAGCTTTCAGCCCTTCTGATTCCAGGTCTGCTGAGGTCTGGCGGACCCTTGCACAGCAGCCACCCCAGGTGAGGCGTGGTTTGACTGAAGCAGGGGCAATTCATGACAATTCAACTCTTCTTTTGCAAAACCAGTCCGTTGGATCCCTCTTTTGTGGATCCAGCGTGTTCCTTCGCGTGCAGCAAGCAAGGGCTACACAGGCAATGGGGAGCTGCCTGGTGAGTTGTGGTTTAACTTCTTTTCACTAACTCCAGAGACCTGAATCCAGCAGGGATGTGCTATAAACCTGTGATTTCTTTGGAAACCTGTCGAGGGGATGACAGTACCTGCTAGTGTTTTGTCTAACACAGTACAGACAGTACTCCCTCAGTACGGTTTGATGCTAGTTGCCAATATGTTACTTTATTTCTTAGTTTTCAAACAAAGAAGGAGGCTGCTTCTGACGGATGTGTGCAAGAGGTGTTGACAAAAGAGATGAGACTGGCAAAGCCTAGTTTTCAACAAGACACCCAACAGCTAAAAATCTACTTGATTGCCATGTGTTTCATTGTATATTGTGACTTGGTTTTGTCTTTTCAACTGTGCATGTTTGAATAGGGACAGTGGTAGTGATGGATCATTATTATACTATAAATAAAACATTATCCAGATTAGGCTAGTCAACAGAGCATAAAACAAATAGCAAATTCTAATGTCCTTGAATTAACAGAAAGCAGCACAGGATGCTGATGTGCACTGAACACCTTTGCCTAGCTGCTGTGAGAGTTTTTCCAGTGGTATCGGGATTATTCAGGGGTTTGGTCTTTTAGCACTGCCTTGTAAATCCTCCTTAAAGAGAAAACGTAGCGACCCTGGGGAGCTCACAGCAAACAGTGCTCGGCTTTTCGCCTTTTTCCTACCTTGCTCACTGCTGTAGCATCTGCTTGATGTAAGAACCTGGGAATTGCCACGCAGGCAGCAAGGCCAGGGAGTGCCCTGGCTCCCAGCGCAATATCACAGCACTGCAATGATGGAGAGGCCGAGGAGCTTGCGGCAGGATCCGACCACGGGAGAGGGTTACAACGAGATGAAAAGGATCGCAATCAAAGGCATGAAATTCTTGAGGGGAAAAGGGAAAGAAGAACCCAAACTAAGTTAGTTCCCTGCTCAAGTTGATATGATTAAAAAGGCAAGCACTCATGTGCATGCGGTTCCTGCAGCACTGTGTGGTGTGCTGCCTCAAGCTGAGCGCCGCTTATGTGGTATCATGAATTAGCTTTTGATTGGGACTTTTTATATATATATCCATGGGATGGGAAAAGCAATAGGAAGGGTATTTAGTAAGGAGTTTAAATGCATATATGCATAGCTATGCGTGCATGTGCAACTATACTGTTGAGATTTGGATTAAATTGAAGATGTATATTAAACTGAAGTATGTATATTGAAAACTTTCAGATTAAGTTGCTGTGGTTATAAGTCATTATTGTCCACTTGGGACACTTCCAGAAAATGGTATTTAATCTTCCAGATTTTTACTTTAAAATCCTTTGAGTAAGAGTCATGAGAGGAAGAATCCCTGAAACTTGTCTAAAATAGTCACCTGTTTGACAGGAAAATGGTGGGGGTTTCTGTTTTGTTGGTTGGTTTTGTTTTTTAATGGCCTATTCTGTGTGAAATTAAATCAAATTTAATTCTGTTTACATGGGCAGTGTGAAGTTTGACCCTATGAAGTCTGTCCCTTCTATTCATTACATTGTATTTTGCTTGGGTGCAAGTAACTTCTTTAATCTGATTTTGACTGCAGTTAAGATTGTGGGTTTTTTGCAGTGTTTTTCTTAAAATTGATCAGAAAAAAATCATTACAGGTTGGGTTTTTTTTAAGTTTAAGGTATTTTGATAGGAAAAAGTGTGGTGATGAGGAGGAGAAGGAGCAAGCCTTGGTACCAAACCCCTCCTGCTGTAGCTGCCTAGCCCCTGCCTTGTGCTGGGGCTTGGAGCAAGGTGCAAGCTTCTCCCACTGCCCCCACTCAAAGTGCTGCAAAACTGGTAAGATGCTGCTGCCGAGGTTAGGTTCTCCCTGGGAAAACACTCGGACTATGCTAAAGCACCCACTAAGTCTCCAAAGGCAGCCCCTCCTTCCTGTGTGCCGTTGCCTTTGCAACCTCAGCAAACCTGAGCTTTTGCTGAACTGCTCCGGATTTGCTGGGTGCGGAGGGACCTGAGCACGTTTGGTGGTGGTGGCTCCTCTGTCAGGATGTTTGGGAGCAGGAAAGCTCCTTGGTGGGACTGACAGCTCTTCCCAGTGCTCTGCTGGAAGATGGGTCCAGGTTCAACATCTCCTGCTGTACAGGGCTCTGTTTCTCTGCTGCTGCCCATACCCAGCACTGCTCCTGTGGTGTGGCACCAGCCTGAGCCTCACTTGAAGAGCCTGAGAGTTGTTTTAAGTCAAAAGCTGCGACATGGATGCATGTTGTTTTCCTGTTCAAGAAGCTTGGTGTTAAACCTGTTAAAATACTTGGCCCTTGATTCCTAATAGCCTTTCCTTGTGGATTCCCAGATAGCCCTCTGGGTGTTTACAGTGATGTGTGTTTGCTCAAGGCCCTGGTTCGTCTTCCTGAGGTCTGAAAAGCTCAACCTGAGATGTGGCTGTGCTGCAGTGAGGGGGTGTCTGTGCCAGAGGATGATGGCTTGGAGCAAGGGCTGAATCAGCAGCGTGCTGCCACCTCTCCCAGTGTTTTCCTATGGGGGGGGGGGGGCATTTCCTAATTTAGACTAACCCCTTCACTTCTAATGCACCCTGCACAATTACTAAACAGTTCGTGACTGTCTTTGTCAAAACATGCACTTAATTTGTCAAATATGAAATGCTATTGAACCTACTCTGCCTAGGCTTGTAGCACAGTTCACTGTAGCGCATACTTAAATTTCATCTCCTAGAAAAACAAACGGGGAAAAATGTTCCAGTGCCTTAGTTTTACTTTGTGTCTTTAGTATAGATATATGTGTGTGCATATATATATACACACACAGCATTTAAGAAAAAAAAATTAAAAATCAAGTATGCCACAAGCAAGTGCCAGATTTAGCAAACTCTCTTTATTTACATACAAATACATGTACACATATATTCTGTATATGTACACATGTTTAAATGTATATACATACATAATTTCCACATACTCTACAATAAATATCATGTAGGGTTTTCTTTTAATTGCCTACAGTTCTGAGTAAAAATAGATGGCAATAAACCCATGGCTTACAGCTAAGTTACAAAAGCACCAACCACTGAACTCATTGCAATAAATCTGAGCTTATATACAGCCAGGACGAGGACACGCTATACAGAATACAAAGTAGACCATCTTGTAGGAATTGATAGTAACAGACAAACTAAAAAACATCATTTAGGCCAAGAGAGACTCTGTATGAAATAAGATGAAGGAAAACATTTAGATTATCGATCAAACTAAAACCACACATTTAGATTTGTCACGTAAAAACAAATTAGCCAGTTACTCATCTATTTTTAATAGTAATTTTTACTTATTTATTTATTTTGTATGAGTCTTTACCAAGGAAATCAGAGTTAATCTCACGAGTCCTCCCAAGCTGTCACAGGCATTTCTGGGTATGCACCACTTAAATGGAGTATTTTAATAGTCCTTCAGCTGTATGTAATACTGAGTATTTTTATATTGATAGTAATTGTTTGAAATGTGCTTTATGAGGTGAAGGTGCATAGATTGTTTTTCTGTTTACTTGTCATTGCTTATATTTTGATTTAATTGCAATGCAATGCTAAGGAAGACAACTGGATGCCATTAAGCAGAAAGCTTGTTGTTGTTTGGGTATTGTCCTTATGCTGTGATGTATTATCCTCGCTGCAACACAGTGCTAGGAGGGCTAGACAGCAAAATAATTGCTTCCTGTTCATGGAAGCCAGCCCCTGCCATAATTTTCAGACTTAAACAGAGATTCTCTTTTTCCAAGGTAAGTGTATTCTCTATCACTGTAAAACTTGTACTGGTGTGAACGTAAACAGTGGAGAAGAGTCGAAACCAGAGGTGATGTACACCAAACCTGCACACCTGGTGGGTCTAATAAACTAAAGCTCATCAATGCCTAATTACATCATTGCATATCCACAGGTAAGAAGGCTGAAGGAAGAACTACCCACTCTTCACTTCAATGAATACGTACAACTACTACAACTTATAAAAATGCAGATTTCTTTCCTTTTTTTGTCCCAGAAATAGCACTTTCTCTTAGTATTTGGACTTGATTCCTTGAGCCCTGTGTAACATTCTTTAGTAAATCAGTGGGAGATCTGTTTATTTGGATTTTCTGTATAAGCATGTGAGAGTCTGCTTCATCATTTGTTCTTTGTGTCATCATCTAATGTCTTCAGTGAGAAACAGGATCCTGCTAAGTGCTGTCCAATTCAAGTAAAAGACATCTCTACCATCAAGTCTAGTTTACAAAACTGGTTTTCAAGATCAATGTTCACGGCAGACAGAATTCTGTTTGAATTTTGTCATGGGTCTGCCTGGTAGTTCCCTTATTAATGATGAGCGCTAAAATGCAACAGTCTCAAAGGAAAATGATTGTTACCTAAACAGTCTGATTATCTACGATACAGCACAAACACCGCTACAGTTTTTAAAGATATTTTAACCTGATAGGGAAACATGTTCCTCTCCAAAAGGTTAATGGAAATATGTATTTTTGTGAGTGATGCTGTATCTCTAGTTACCCACGATCGCATCAGCCAGAGGACAAGTACGGAGTCTCACTATGGTAATTATAATCAGGACAGACCTTTTGCACCAGTTTGTAATCTACGCTGTAGAAAGCAATGTAGATGCAGATGACTTTAAAGGGTTTGGAACACAACCAGGAGACATGGCTTTGAGTCTGCTCTTGGTAGCAGATCTTTGAAGGATCAAAATTGCACAAGGCAGTTTTTTTAGCGCGGTCTGTTTTTTCATACTCGATTCGGCAGTTGAAGGACTTGGATTCCTTGGTCTCCAGTGTTGACTGTGGAGACGATTCAAACTCAACCACCTTGGAAGGTGGCACCAGGCTTACAGAAACATTTCCTAAACCTGTGGAGTTATGTCGGAAATAGACACTGAAGGTCCCATTGCCGTGATCGACGATTTTCCCTGTGATGAGGAGGTTCAGCTTAACAGTTTTGATGTTAGAGTGGAAGTCGCCCCATCCGAACATTTTCTTGAATTTCCCAGTTTTTACTATAGGTCTGCGTTTAGTTCGTGTGAGAGATTCCTGAACCTCCGTGATGTTGGACAACCAATCCCAGAAGTTTTCTATACTGTCCGAGTAGGACACCTGGCCGTGTTTCAGTACTGGAGATGGCTTAACAAACAGGCGTAAAGGATTGATGATCCTGGAATGGACCACGTTGTCAACGAGTGTCTCTGCAGCATCCTTGTCTTCCCAGTCCAGCACATCTGTGGCTTGTACGACTTGATTAGTGTCACAAAATACCTGTTTCAAAGCAGAAAGAAAGAGTTGTATAAAACTATCAAGATACTAGAGGAGCCATTAATACTTATTTTTACACCAGTAGCGTCTGAACCAGTTCAGCACCATCTTTTGCCCCATGAAAGCTCAAGAATTTTACTCAAAATAGCTGACAGAAGATGCAAAAAGCTCAGCGGGAGCTGTCCACTGGTGCAAATGGATAAATATCTGGACAGGTTGAGGGCTGTGGATGTGCAGGAGCAGACATTCTCTGCTTGCAGGTTTGTTAAATAGAAAGATGCCCATGGAAGCTGGAAAATCTGAAAGCAAAGTGGCACCTCTGCTGAGAGATGGGAGTGAAAAAGAACAGCAGCATTTCCCATTCCCCTTTTCTTTTTCTCTTCTTTTAACCTGTCAACTGGTTTAAGCTTAAAATCCTGCCTTGCTCAGCTGCATCTGGTGTTGTATTTGTGTACTAAACTGCTTATTGTACTTTTGTCTTTCCTGGTGTTGCCTCTTCCATTTTTCCCAACTTAGCATGCCCATTTGTGCTTTTAATTTGAGACAGACAACAAAGGTAACCATATTTTTGGTGTCTTGGCGTCAAGTTGCTAAGCTGCCTGCATTTAGCCAGGCCCAGCCTTCAAGAAGCTCTGAGCAATTCAAGCCATATCACACATCTCACTATTCAGAAATGTGACGAGACCAAGCTAAGTCTGATGCAAAATTGTCTGTAATTGGAAAGCAAGTAACTACTTCTGGTAGCAATAGAACAGCGTTAGATTTCAGAGTGAAACACTGAAAGTAAACAGCAGACTTCCAATTTAAGGTAGAGAGACACTGCTCGTGTAATGTTCTTCCTGCATGCTGTGGGAGAGAAGTCCTGTTGAAAATGCAGAATGCTCAAGAGGTCAGAAGCAGAATCTGTATTTCAGCAGGCTAGAAATGACCACATAAATTTTCCTGTTTAATTCCTTTGAGGGTTGACTGTAAGTTTCGGATAATGGTTTTTCAGGATTTGCACTCTTCAGGACTGCCTTACGTTATCATCCTTATGTATAGAGAAAAACTTTTTCAGCTGCAAATATTCTTACAAAATGTGTGAACAGAATGAAAAGGCACTTAAAATGGGTAGAAGAACAAATTGCCCTCATCCCCAGTGAGAAATTGCTGCTGCCTCTTCCTCCTGGCCAAATGCTGCTCTCACTTCATCATCCACCTTGCAGTGCCAGGATCCACATACAGGGCTTCCAGTATCACTGTCACACAGGATGGAGCTTTCACTATCCGGAAGGCAACCACAGCAGGATTACAGGGTGGAAGTTTGCCTAAAGCAATCAAAACACTGAGCGCTGATGCTGGGTGGGATGTGCTGCCTGTCTCACTAGGGAAACTGCAAGGCTGGGCTTGCTTTTCCCTCTGCTACTCATCCAGAGGGGTCTTTCACACCTTTAGTTCCTAGCAGTATTCAGCTTCTAGAATATTCTGTTTCTATAATCTTTAATTTTTAGTTTCAACATCTGGCAAAGATCAGAAGCTCCGAAGGGCTTACTCCTCACTGGGGCCTATTCTCTAGCAATAAGCTCTACATCAGTGCCCAAACCCACTTGTCATGTTGTCCTTCTTCATTATCCCTAACCCAGTAATTAAGATTGGATGTTGAAAGGCGGCCATTGCAGCAATGTTCACAACTCAAATGCTGAGAAAGGTGGTCATCACCATTACTATTGCTAAATAAATCTACAGCTGGATCGAAACAGAGCGGTCAGGTGTGTTTCTGCAGAAGTACAGTATTTTCTTCTTCAGATTAGGAAGGGGGGAAGAGCAGACCACAGCGATCACTCTCAGCCTGAGACCCTGTATGTCAACTTTCTGCCTCTATGCTACATTTTTTATGGCTGAGCTATGAACCCAGGAAAATAGGAGATTCTAATGGAAGCAGTGACAGATGCTTATCTGTATCAGCACAAATAGCGCTGTCATAACGATGCTGGGGGAAGCATCATTTCCGCTGTGATGGAAAGCTCCTAGTGAAGCAATGTCATGTTTACGCGTGGGTCTTCAGCCACTTTTAAGCCTGCTCCCAATCTCAGAATCAGTGGGGTGATGCTGAGAACAGCTGGCCATCACCACTGCCAGGGAAATAACTCCCCTGCCACAGAGAAGTGACCCTGTTCAGATGAAATAAGAACTGATGCACATGTTCGCCCATCCTCCACCCCAAAACTGACCTGAGGCCTTTAGAAGCATGGAAGAGGCTTTGCTGCTGTGTTTCTAGGTTGCAGCTGGGACCAGGGGCCTGGCAGTGCTGAAATACCAGAAACTTTTCTCTGTGTTTGCATGGCTAAAGCATCTGCTACTTAAAATACTAATGACCACCCAAAACTGTGGGCACGGGTGGTTGGTGCTGCTGTTAGCAACTGAGCTGAAGGGAACTGCCATTAGAAATTTTAAGTAGAAATACATAGAAAAGAAGCCACTTGTGGTTCACAAGAGGTTCTAACTTTGCTGGTGTTTGCACCCAGCTCTGACTGTCCTCTGGCAAGGGCACAGGGACACACACACATCCTTCTTGGCTATTTCTGCAATGTTTACTGAAATCCATGCAATGGCTCTTTGGCATTTCTCCTCTCTCCTTTTATGAAGAGATCTAGAGGGCATTGAGTCATGTGCTGCTGGTAATACTCAATGTATGTCTCTTCAGGGGGCTTTCACTCCAAATGAGATAGCGGAGTATTGCTTTTTGAACTGCTTTTTTCAGAAGGCTCTGATATAAAAAGAAGAAATATGTAGGTGTAAGGTCTGGGATGGCTGAAGGGTGGGAAATACTAATGCATGCTAAAACTAGGTGGGTTTGTCGCACTGATAATGTATTAGGGCACAATTATTTCAAAACCATGATGGTGGAATTGCAGAGTTGCATCACGCTAAACTACTACTTTTAATTATTTATGTGTTACACTGAATGAGATGTAATCATAAGATAATGAAACAGAGCTACAGCAACGTGGACTATTTCATGCGGCAATGAAACACCTTTCATAATATGGGAACATGAAATCATTAATATATTCAATTATAAGGATGTAATATTTGCCTTTAACGCCTAGACAGCAATCACTAGCTACTGCTGAGAGTTGTACCTGACACTTGACCTGAGTCATTTTTTTCCTCCTCCTCATTGAAATAGTTTGTAGACTGCAGGATTCTCCGATCTCGCTCAGCATTAACTCTTGCTTCATCCGACTTCTTTTTTCACTGATTTTGGTATCGGAAGGAGATTCAGAGGCCGACAGAGTTGTCAGCTGCATGGACTGCAGGAAAGGGGACTGGGCAGGGTGGCACATTTGTTGTGTTTTGCAAATGTTCAGTACGAAGGTGTCTAACAAAGGCCCGCCTGGCTCTGCTCAGTGCCCAGCGCAGGAGCAGGAATGAGGGGGCATTGTTCAGAAATGTGAATAATATTTGTGCTATTTTAATGTAAAACCTTTTTTGTGCATATACAGGAGTTTGGGGTTTTTTCCTATTTTGAATAAAGCTTTCTGCACTATAAGAGAACCAAACTCTGAACGCTTAATTTTCCTCTATACATCACAAAGGCTCTTCCTTCGCCTGACGGCAGGTTTTTGCTGTTAGCAAGGATGGGCTGATGCTCTTTGTTCAGCTGTTTATTCACATTGGTTAGCAATTTCTGGGCAATAAAAAAATCTGTACTGAAAGAATGCAGCACATGCTGGAAAAAATTACTTCCTCAGCATCTTCCCATTTCACTATAATGCTTCCCTATAGTGGAAAATATTACTTGTAGGGTATTTGAAAAAATACTAGCTTAGGGAAGTTAGCATATACATTTAAATAGATGGCTATTGCTGCAGTTCTCTGCTGCACCTGCATTTCCCATTCCCTCCAAACCATCAATTTCCAAACAGAAGAAAATACCTAATCTTTTTCCCCATTACACAGGCTGTAAAATGTCACCTGGTTACCCTAAGATTTCCATTAGACTGTAGCTATCTTCCAGTAAGAAACACAATCTTGGACCCACCGAGATGCACAGACTACACAGCATGCTTGCTGTTTCCTTTTGCTATGTCAACCACAAGAGCAGCTCAAACCAAAACATGATGTGGTTTATATTCATGGAGTTTTAAACTTCAAGTCACTTGTTTTTCCCTGTGCACTTCTCTGAAAGATGATCTTCAAAAACTGTCTCTCCATGAATGACCCTGACCATGGCAGAGCAGCACAGGGTTAAATAACGTTCCCTGTCAACTGTTTATGAGAAATGAGCCTGTGTCAATGTGACACTGGTATCAGTAAATGCTGCAGTTTTTTTCTATTTGCCCAGATAAATTTGGGGTTGTCTGGAACTTGCTGGGCGAAGCAGGCGTGCAGGAGTTCATCGTTTTGATGCTTTGGGAATTTTACCCAGGTTATTCATCAATCACCACAATCACTTCTATACCTTCACCCTGCCAGGAATCATTTAAAAACTCTTGGCAATTAGCTAAAATAAATAGGTCTGTTGGGATAAACAGCTCTGAAGCACCTCTCGGCCGCTCACTGGTGTGTTTTATCCCACTGATGGAGAGGAAAGGGTGGTAGGAAGGAGGTGGTACTCAGTAACCTCCTTCCACCCCCAGTTTCACCAGTGAAAAACCCACAATGAGGGAGGCTTCCAGGGGTCCCCTCACTCAGCTGCTTCCATCCCTCAGGCTGTAGCTCATGGTTTACATTCGTGTCACTGCTGCAGCAGCACGGCGCTTCTCAGGCTTCCTCGTGTCATCTCAGAACCTCCCCGGCCGCCATAACGCAGCATCATTGAGCGGCTGCACAAAACCTCAGTTTGAAGGGGGTGGGGAGGGACGAGAAATAGTTCTGCTTTATCTGGTTGAAAATTCAACGATTTCAACACATTTATCATATTTTAAATAATTTATGTCTTGACAGGCCTTACCAATTTTGCAAAGCACACACATTAACCAGATAGATAGATACAATGATCTCATATTAGCTTTTTCAGCATCTTACACTGGAGCCCAGAAAGATTAATAAAAACTCAGCCCATCATCAATTAAATGGAAAAACATAAAATTATGTTCCATTATGGCCTTTTTTTTTGGCAAGAAAATGCTGATGGGTTCTAATAATTCATCACAACAAGCTGAGCTTGAACTTTACTGATTATTAAATACGTTTTTCCCAAAGGCAGAGGCCATGATGGGTTTCATGGCAGCAGATGTGGTCGCTGTCAGGAATGCTTCAAGGAATTCGGGAATTAAGCATCTTCTTTCAACAGGGCTGTACAGAAAAGCCCCGTTTGTTCCATCTAGTCACAGACTTATTTTTCAGGATGGTATAAGCCCATGTGCCTTCATAATTGTCAGGTGGATTAGCTTGCATTTATCATCACAGCTTTTGCTAGGAATGAAAGCTGTGAATTAACAACTTAAGCTGCCACGCAGAAATATCCTTAAGGATGCCTCAATCTTCAGCTGCCTAAACACATGCTCAGGTTTCTGCTTGTGAATTTTTGATTTTTAATATCTTCTCCCAAATATTCTGCTGGGAAGATTTTGGATTCCCCTTGAGAAAACAAAGCTGCACAGGTCAGCTTGCCCCAGGAAACAAGATTTTGCTTTGCACTGAATCACAAATCTTTCATTTCCAGACAGCTTCTGAAACTGCACTGCTTTCTGCTCCTCCTGACTTTGCAATCAGCTGCAGCTCCCATACAACTACCTCTGTGCCAATGTGAACGGCTAGTTCATGTTGCCAACAGAAAGCTGCATCAAGTGAAAACTGAGCGTGTACCCTGCTTTGTACTCAGCATGTAACACCCTGCCACAGGTTGCAGTTTGTGTTTCTTCTCAGAAGGTTTATTTTAAATTACCTAAGAAAGAGGAGTTGATAAGAGCTGCTTATTAGAAATTGGTTTTCTAAGTTAAGAAGTGTACGTGAGCACCTGCCGATGGTGCTCCCCCCGTCCTGTCGATGCTCACTACCTACGTGGCAGCTGGTCTGACCCATGGGTAGCCCATGAGCCATCATGTGGCATTTAATCCACCGAGCACTGAGCTGGTGGGAAGGAATCGAGTGAGCAGGGATTTCCTTTTGTCAACTTTCAGAAACAAAAGAAATGACAGAAGACAGCTGGTGGTTGAGAGCGGGGTCTCTGTGCTCCACGTGGCTCTGGAAGCGGTGTCTGCCGTTTGCAGCTTGGGAGAAAGCAGGGGTGCAAGAAGCACACCGGCAGAAGAGGGACCTGAATATTACTGAAGGTCCTGCTGTCAGCTTTGTTGGTTAAGCAGCCCCAGTTGCATTGCGCATTTGTCAAAAGCTGGGAATTAATTATTTCTCCATGTAAATGAAGAGACTCCACAGAAATCGCCGTCACCATTTACCCATGCTGGTGGTGGGATGTGAATATTCAGAGGAGGCTGAATGCTGTAACTGAGGATGCCCTTGCTCTCCAGGCACCCAAAACACTTTTCTACACTTGTACAACCTCTCCCTTGCTAAACTGTAAATAAATAAACACCAGCAAGTTGTTGTGACTGGCTTCCTGCCTCCTGTGGGTGATGACAGACTCTTTGAAACACTCTGGTGCAAAGATTAAATTAAATAAGTCATAAATTCAGAGTTCACCTGCTCGACTCCTCTATCATTTTAGAATGGATTATAAAGAGGGACTATGGGGATCAGCACCCTGATTTCAGCAAAGATATCTTTTACTTGGGGGAAACAGCAGAGCAGGGAGTGGACTGTCACAGGCGCTGATCGGCATAGCTGGACGACAGCAGAGCACAAGACTTCTGAAAATCTCCCGGTTATGTCAGGGATGCTGCACTTTGGAAAGTTTTAAAGGCTCATACAGCTACCGCTACTGCCTTTTGCACAGGAAAGGTGGACAGAAAGCCCCTGTTCAATAGCTAATAAAATTGGATTGCTTTAACAATTTTGTCCTGTCGCCTACAGTTAAAACTAAAATGACAAGCTGCTTCAGCAGAAAAAAAAAGCCTCATGATTGAACCTTGCAGCCCATTAAATTTTCTGCTTGTAAATGAATCCTACAGAGAAATTCCCTCCTGCAGAGGGATGCTGTACCAGCATCCCCGCCAACAGAAGGGAAGCGATCGTTGCTGTACTGCATCCTGCTATCAATGATTAGTGATAGGGCTTCCTCCATAGCCACTGCTCTTCAGCATCACAGGGAAAGGTCTGAGTGGTGTGACAGGAAAGTGACAGAAAGAAAATGAGGAATGGCAGGCTGAAACTGTGCGTCAATCTATTAATTGTGAATGTTAATACTTCTCTGAAAGTCAAGTAATACTGCTTAACACTTATTACACACTTAAATACCTGAAAGAGACACGACAATAAGGGTATGCCTGAAGCTTTCTCTCACTTTTTAGCCTTTTGCCTTTCAGGAGTTTCAGACTGTCACAGAAGGAAAGTCAGAAAACATAAACTGGAAACATGAAAGCCACTGTGTGACTCAGCACTATTTTTCCTCCCTATAATGTGGCAAGTTGCTCTTCTGCTCTCACGGCAGGCGTGCAGGAAGCTAATGAAGTGTGGCTCCTGGCACACTGCTGAAAGGTGCTTTGCCATTTTTCCTCAAAAGATCTGACAGAGAAAGATCTCTGTCTACATCTGTACACAACTAAGGGCTAGGGAAGGCAACAGGTAGAAATCTTGACTTTAATGAGGATGTGAGATGATAACATCCAAATAACCCACGGACAAAAATACAAATCGAAAAATGAAGGGGTATTTTGGGAGAAGTTTCAACTCAGGATGCGATTTCATTGCACAGTTTTAAACAAAACAGATACTTCAAACTCAGTACTGTATTTTACAGAAAGATAAAAATCACTTTCAAATCCTCCAATTTGTGTGAGAAAGCAAAATAACATTTTACAAATAGAGCACTTCAGCAAAGAAACAAAACTGGGAGGAAGAAGGAGTAAAAATTAGAAGTAAAGCCTGCAAAGATTTCCTTTTTCAAGAATGTATTTGTGGAAAGTATGTATGTGCTGCCTTTTCACACAACCCTGATAAGTAGTTTTAAGTTATATCTGAAGTGTTCCCTCCAGCCTCACCTGGATAAATTGCTTAGAACATAGATAGCTTTTAAATTTTATCCACGCACTGAACTGATCTACCTTTTTGCTGAGAACAGAAAATTCGTTCTGAGAAACGCTTCTTGCCAAAAAATGTGCACCACTGCCATTCTTGAAGACTTGACTTAACCTCTTTCTACTTGTTTGGGTTTTGCCCTAACTCTGAAATTGAGATCTTTGAGACAAAAAATAGGTAACCCATTTGTACGTCTGTAGAGGAATGACTCTTACAATTTTGTCTGAAATTACTACATAGTTTTCCTCTTTGCGATATATGCATCCAGCTGCTCTTGAAGGGTGGAGAAGTAACATAAATGTAAACATAAAGTAACATAAATGTAAACCATAAATGTAAGACCTGAAAAATAAATGTCTTGTACAAAAAATATCGAATTCAGTTATGATAGATACAGAAAGCTTAGACTTTTATATATATATATAAATAAATATAAACACATTAAATGTTCAAGACGGATTTTTGGCTCATAACAGGACAGACAAGGAAATGCTGCCAAGGAGTGGGTTGGTGATCCACCTGACTGGCTACATGGTGTCTTGAACTGTGTTAGAGATCAACTGTCCTTCAGCAAATAAAACAAAAAGATCGTTGGGTCTATGACAGTACTGGAATAACCTAGCTAGGTGGGACTTCTGAAGGACTTCTGCTGACAGATGGCTAAAAGCTGAACTCTGACTTCAAAATCAATGTGCATTTATTTCAAGAGTAATTTCGAACCTTGGTAACTGGAAGGTAGCAGATGAAACCTAAGCTGATCATGTGGGCTCCTGATGAAGCAAGTCCAGAGGAGGCCATGAAGATGCTCTGAGGGCTGGAGCACCTCTCCTATGGAGACAGGCTGAGAGAGCTGGGGTTGTTCAGCCTGGAGAACAGAATGCTCTGGGGAGACCTTTGAGCAGCTTCCAGTACCTAAAGGGGCCTACAAGAAATCTGGAGAGGGCCTTTGGACAAACGAAAGTAAGACAAGGGGGAATGGCTTTAAACTGAAAGAGAAGAGATTTAGATTAGATACGTGAAAGAAGTTCTTCCCTATGAGGGTGGTGAGGCACTGGAACAGGTTGTCCAGAGAAGCTGTGGATGCCCCATCCCTGGCAGTGTCCAAGGCCAGACTGGACAGGGCTTTGAGCAACCTGGTCTAGTGGAAGGTGTCCCTGCTCATGGCAGGGGGCTGGAACTGGATGATCTTTAATGTCCCTTCCAACCCAAACCATTCTGTGATTCTGTGGTGGCCTGTGTCTTCTGGCTGTCCAAGTGCATCTCAAGGATGTGGTGGGGTTGAAATGGCTTTTGGCAGAGGTCTTCAAGCAGGTACCTCTTGACTGTTTGGCTCTCCTCTCTACACAACCCTCTCCCTTTCCTTGAAATTCAGGCTGCACTCTTGCAATCTGTTTTGCACTGAGCTTCACTGGTGCTCTATGGACACAGGTATTCTCTTCTAGGACTGAGACTTCTGCTTTTAGGATGACGATCTGGCAGTTACTTATTTTTAGAAGACATTCCTGTTCACCTGGAGAGCTTGTGAGATGTCCCAGAAGTTTTCAATCTCCACTGAAGTCACCATGCCACTTGCAGACACTGCTCATAGAATCATTTTGTTTGGAAAAGACCTTTTAAGATCAAGTCCAACTGTAAACATGACGCTACCAAGTCCCACTAAACCACGTCCCTCGGAACAGTGACAGCTTTCAGGACCAAGACCTGAACAAGCCTCCTCTTACCAAAAATTGAAACGGGAAGGCTCAACTCCTTTGCCAAGGCAGCACCTGCTGACCATCCGTCTGTTGAACTTTACAGTTAATAATTTTCCCTTCTGCTTATTTCTTTAATGCCTGGGAGATTTCGCTTTACATTTGCTGAGATCAGTTCATTAAAATACTAATTTCAAACTGTAATTATCTGTTGGTGAGCATTGCCGGTCGAACCAGCAGTAGCACTGATATGCTCTCAGTTTGCAGGAGAGTTCACAGATGCTCAGGTCCGTCGAAGCTCCTAGCAGGAGTCACACTGCTACAAGCCAGCTTGCAAGGATTTTTTTGGGGAGTTAATGTTTTAAGAATCATATTCAACCATTAAGACTATTTTATGTGGTAGGGAAAATGCATTACCAGAAAACTGCTGTATCTGTTAGAAATGAACCTGGTTTTACTGAAGTTGTCATCAAGGTTTTGAATGCCTTGTAAATTTTAAATTAAAAATCAATTACTGAACAGCTCCTAATCTTCTCTATGGAGCTGATTCATTTTTTTGATGTGAGCTCCGAGACCCTTAGTGACCTCCCTCCGCGCTAAATACGACATAGCAAAAGCTGATTTTTCTATCTTCCTACTCATGTGCCATTATTCAATTTTTTACTGCATTATGAAGAAGAGAGTTTTAATAATCAAGCCAGATTAAAGGAATAAAAGGATGCTTCTGGCAAGTTAGAGAGAAACTGCGCATTTCTAGCAGATTTCAAGCTCTGTATTATTACAACGCGTAAGAGATGATTAACAAAGAAAAATATTACAGTTATCTACTCCCTTTGAGAGTCTAACTAATGAACCTCTAACAGCTGCTGTTGAAAAATCAGTAACACCATCACTATCAATTCCAAGACAAAGCACAGCTGACAGATGTTTGAAGTGATAGATCAGGCTGCACAAGGATTAAAATAACAAGCCCCAAATGGCCTTTAAAAGACAAAGGTGCTGCAGCAAACTATTTTCAAACACTTTGGATACTGTCAAAAGTTAGATCACTGAAACAATTATCTTGCAAAACAGTAATGACCAAAGTAATATGTTATGAAAAATCTAACAATGGTGATACTTGAGCCAAGTTTCTGAAAAGAATGGGGTTTGGAGTAATTTGTGCTTTTAATGGCAGAACTGAGAATGCTGTGCTGCCCTTCATATTACTCCTGGGAATGAGTTATGAGAAGTACACACCGGCTTGAAGCATAAAATGTAACTGAATTGCATTCTTGTACATTCTAATTAATCCTACTTTACAACAAGAAGTTACATTTTAATAGGCAATGAACACCATTATTTAAATAAGGCATAAGATCTTTGTGTTGCTTCACTGCAGGCTGAATCCCCTAACAACCTGTCACTAACGTGATACAGATGAAGAGCCCATTCCTGGAAGATACCTTCTGCCTTTAATCGGAGGCGACTGTAGCAAGCGGAGAACGAGCTGAACAAATTCCAAGTTTCTGGATTTTATCTCAGCTTTCTCTGTTAAGTGCATCTTGTCAGAGGGTGCAGGATTCTGCTGGGTCAGGGAGGAAATGCTCACTTCAAAGAATAAAAAAATGCAGCTATTTTTCTAGCATGTGCCTGGCTCTGACAGCGACCCACGGGAGCAATGGCAGGACACGCTGTGTGGCTGAGGTGCTGTGCAGGGCCAAGCTGAGCTGCCATGTCCCTGGCTAAGCCCAATTCTCATCACTGTCACACTGCAGTTTAACCATAGCTTAGGAATACCACGGAGTTCAATGTGCAAAGCTCCTGGTTGAAAAGAGCTGCCACAAGTGCTTTCTGTGCTGACATCCTGGGAAAGCTGTGGCCACCCCAAGTCCCTGGGCAATACCCTTCTGCTAAAGATTCTGTTAACTGGGGTTATTCAAGGACTCTTCATGATGCCTCTTGAACCCTCCTGGTATTGTAAGAACGCGTGCGGATGTATCCAAGAGTCCATCAGCGGGGATAAGGGGGATTGACTAATAATCTCAAATTCAAACCTTTCTTCCTGAAAGCACATTCCATCATTTACTTCAAGCATGATGTTCTTTCTTGGAAATCCTACATCCCACGTGCACTTTTGTTAGTGCACCAGAAAGGGGACAGTCAGCCCCAAAGCCATGTTTGTAGCATGTCCCCAAGAAAAATATTTCTGCTTAAAAGCTTTGCAATAGAAACACATGGGAATTACAAGAGCATGCTAGACTGCAACTGATACACAGGAAAAAGTGACCTCCCACTCCACAAGAAATGCTATGTGCTGCGGGGTGAGGGCAGGGGTACAAACGCTGGGGATGAGGCTACTTCAGAAGAGCGGCAGGGAGATGTGAGGATCACACGCTGCGGAGAAGCTCCTCCACCTACATCTCTTCGGTGTAGTGGAGGCCCTCTGGGAAAAGCCTGGCTAGCGCTGGGGTGAGCACCTTCCCAGGACTGCGCAGAACAGCCATCCCTCGCTGGAGGTAGCGGGCAGCCCCTTCTCGCTGCCTCTCCCCACCTGCTCTGGCTGAGATAATGCCATCGCATTGATTCGAGAGGAAGGCAGGGTTGCGGTTTGTCTTCCTCCCCACCACGCAGCCGGGTGTGGGAGCTGGAAGCTGCCTGCCCTCGTCCCTGACAGAGGAGCAGTGGCGTGCTGGCAGCTCTCAGCGTTCCTCCTCCCCGCAGTATGCGTAGCAGACCACTGCAGTTCCCTAAATTAAATTAAAATCTCTTTTCTTTTCAAACCACTTAGCATGAGGTTGCACACTGGGGCACTTCGAGACTTTTTATTGCTGCCTACACACATGCATGCATGCTGCTTTCCTAAATGAATTACTCTCTTAAAGTAGAGAAAATCATTGACTGAAGCTGCCTTCTTATTAAGTTTTAAGGTGAAACAGTATTAGCCTTTGCCTAGCAGCAGCCAGCCACGCCTGCAGCCATTGTGCACTGCATAATGGTATTGTAACAGTGACTTCATACTGTAAGGTCCTATTGAAACCCAATTTTAATCCCTTTTAATTTATTCAGCCATCTTTTATGTCCCTGAGAAGAGGAAAAAGAGAATTCCTTTCAGCCTGAATTTGTTTGTGCTTTGAAGATTTGGGGAACAGTTTGAGATTAGTTGGTCGAATCTTTTCTAAACTAAAAGCTTTCTAAAACAGAAGCATTTTCCTTAGCATTGTTTTTAAATAGAAAACCTTGACTTTTTTGATTGATTCTTAGACAAATAAATCAGAATTAGTCATATTCTAGACCAGTGGTAGGTATAGATAAATGTTACTTCCAAAATGAAATTATAGGTTTGACACACTCTAAGAATGACAAGGTACAAATTTGAAATCCAGTCACTGCGTAAGTTTTAACAGGTCTTAATTATAAGCTGGTAAGTCATCCGTCCTGATATAATAAATCCATGACTTGGGTTTAAAAAAAGGAGAAGAGATGAGTTTGATACCTAGTTTGACTGGAAGAATGTCACAACACGTGCCTGGCTTGTTCACTTTCCATAATTTACTGAGATATTTAATATCTAAGATCTTTGTACATGCACTGTAAGAACAGAAAGAGGATCTGAAGACAGACAGAATTACATCAGATGAAAATGTTACATTCTAGCACAATAGGAGTTAATACAAATTGCTGTCATTTGCGTATAAAAATATACTTTCAAACCTATTTGCTCCACATATGCCTTATCTGTATCAAACAAAAAAGGGAATACATTCAACACATCTTTATATCTTTCAATCTTTCTTTCACTGTGAATTACTGTGCACATAACCCCAAGTATTAATTTGGCCTTATCCCACCATGCATTTGATGTATTTCAACTGGCATATAAAGAATAACATTTTCAGGTTGTATGAAAGAACTGTACTAGCAGGGTGCTTGCAGCTGATGAAACAAGCACTAAAAGCACACAAATCACCCATGGGAGAACTGGGGGCAGGGGAAATGGGACTCTTGCACATAGCTTTTAAGGCACACATGTCCAAAATGTATACCCTAAAAAATGTACAATCCTAGAAACAAGGTATCTCTTTGGATGTTTACTAAAGGTGTTTTGGAGGAAAGGCTGTATAAAAGCATAACTGTACAAAGTTTTTGCTTTGTTAGCATGAATAACGCAAATTGGAATGCAAATATCAGGGGATACATGTGCTGTAATAGCCAACTGGATCCCAAACCTCTGGCTGCAAAACCTGGGAAGGCCTGAACATGATGAGGTCAGTTTACGTAAGTATCCAACAAGAAATCTCAGCTCAGCTCTATTGACTTGTCTTTCTCAGAGCACACTTTTTTTTTTTTCCCTCTAAAGTTTAGATAACGTCTACATTATCCCTATTCCTCTGCCTTTGACTCTCTTCCCTGCTCCTGGACTTCACCATGCAAGATAACAAAACCAAAGTGCTCCTTTTGCACCTCAGGGTTCAAATTTCTTTGGGGACTTTTTCAGTTGACCATAGTCTTGCCCTCCTTATCACATAATGAATTTGATTCCAAAATGGAGTTTGCTAATTTAATATTTACTCTGAAAAAAGCCACTCTATGGTAATCACGTCTCGCCACTTTTTTAAAAGCGGAACAAACCAGTTCAGAAGAATCATAATTGCAAGTAAGACTTACAGGTCACTGCACAGTTCATGTACTGTCTGAAAAGGTTCAGTACAAAATAAGGTCTTTTCCATTAAATAGCCAAATTCTGAGTTTGCGTAAGAAACCTAACCACAATTTACGAATGGTTTTGGGACTGAACGTTAACAAGTAGCATGAAAAAACTCTAAATCCAAACAAACTGGAGTTAGGAAGAACGGGCTGTTAAAGCAACAGATATGAGACGTAAGCTGATAAGCAGAAGGTTCAAGAACTGGTGATGTGTAAGTGAAGTCAGGCTTAAGAAGCCATTCATTCCTTCTTGTTTCTAATTTCATATAGAATGTGTAGATCAAAGAAGGAAGCAAACCAAAATGTAACTGCTGCCTAGACCAAAGTCGGTAATAAGAATATAACAGACAAAAAATTAGCTCTGTTGTAAATATTTTAAACTGCCTCCTGTGGATATAAAAGGTGGTTCTACAGAAGCAGGAAATAACCCCTTGTATTAAAACTGAATGTGTTGCCCTATGTAATCGATTTCAGAGATTTTCTGAAGTCTATAAATATGCATGTGCATGAATGAATCAATAATAAAAATGTGATTTTATTCATCTCTGAGGCCAATAAACTGTGTTACATCAAATAACATTTCAACTTATGATACCTATGAAAGTGCCACTTGCTTGTGAAGAACCATTTCAGGAAGGGCGTCTGTCCTACCTGCCCACAATGCTGCAGGGATAAGGATGAAGCAGCACAGCCCCATGCCAGTTCCCTGTATGGATCACCCACCAGTACAAACTTACTCTGGACAAAGCATGACCACCAAATTAGCCAGAGTATATGCACAGTAGTTTGCTATGGATTTTGGTTCAGAAATTTGTATATAAATCTGGCTCATCTGTTCTTCTTGGCTGGGGTTGAAGCAGGGAACCTTCTAGCTCCTGTTTGAGGCATAGCAGTTTCTTCCATCGACAAGCCATGTACAGAGGAAAGCAGGATGGTTGGACTCACAGTGAGAAATAAGAATTGTTCGAATACATCACTGAACAGAGTTGCTGTTTCCAAATCATGCTCCAGAAATAGTTTGGCAGATCTCTGTCCAGCCAGCAAAGGGCAACACCTCATTAGTGTAGATCAGATGTATGTGGCTCATGTTCAACTTTGCTTAGGGCTTAGCTGAATTTCAGCAAAAATTCCGATAGCTGAATATGGATCAAAATGTCTAAACAATTTTGATGTGCGCTTCACTGTTGCTCAATACTCAGGAGGAAATGCTTTCTCCAGGGTGTCAACAGCATGCTCCACTTAGCTGCTTTTTCTGCTTTCATCTTCATGGTCACTATTTAGGATAAATGTAGCACAGATTGGAGAGAGAAGGAGAAGCTGCTACACTGCTGGTGTGCTCATCTCTCTGGTTTGGGTCTCTCCTCTTGTGTGTCCTGTGTCCTTATCATAGAAACCCTCTCCTTCCCACCTGTTGGTGAACAGGCATTCAGGTATGCACACACAAAACTAAGAGAAATCATTTAATTTGGAAGAATGTAAACACTTAAAGGCCAGATATAGTATGATGTTCTATATTTAGAGACCTTCGATTTCCTGTATGTTAAGTCCAGAGCTAAGTGTACTACACTCAGGTCATTTTTTGTAATAAACATCTTGCATTTTGCATGACTGTATGAGGAAAACATTCCCTACCAGAAATTAGACCTATGCAGCCATCCATGAGTTTCAGCACAAAGTAACTGGAAAGCACATTGGTTGCAGATTCAGCTTCTCCTGTCTCATAGCTACAGGCTAGACTCACGCAAATAACTGACATGTGTGACCGTGACAACAGCAAATTATAACACCAGGTACTCCTGACAGAAGATACACCACTGCAGGTCAAGAATAGCTAACAACTACCTTTAGTTTTAATTATTTTTATTACATGATAAATGAATGGACAAGGTACATGTGGCTTTTATTGCTCTACCCGTGGCTTAAACCAAGTATCTCTTACTGTTTGCTGTGGCTAATATTACAATTAAACCTTGGTATACAGACTGGGATTCTATAAAAACACAACCCCTTCTCAGCTGTGCTACACAAAATAATTCTTACAGAACCATTCTTTTTCTGGTTTCCTCCATGTCAGGATTCTTTACAGAGCAAACAGACAGAGGGAATCAAATCACACAACCTACAAAAGGAGTGAAGGACCTTACTTGCTCCCAGTAGTGAAGGAACGTAGTGTTAAGACTTGAAGCTCATTTCCTATTTTTTGTGTTCGTAATACAGTCTCTAAACAGTGCATTATCTCACATACCAGATGTGCAGCAGTATCTAGGTACAACAGAGTGCAATAAGTATGGAATTTCAGCCCTATTTCTTCTTTTATGTTTTAAGTCAAATCCTTACTCTGATTTTAATTTAGGTTTTTGTCTTGTTTTCTGTGTGCTTTGAGGGGTGGGAGAGATGTGGGGAGTTGGCATTCAATTATAGGAATGGAAAAATAAATAATCTAGGACTCAGAACATCTTAAGTTAACAGCACAAGAGAAATCAACATCTAAACCTCTAACTTCATTTAAACTGGTGTAAAACTACAGTACAGAAACAATTTGTGCTGATGTGATTAACTCCACTTAAGTGTAATTTGCCTGCAAGACTCTTGGCTGACACACCAAGCTGCATTTGGAACTGAAATAAATTGGAAAGATCTTGAAACTTATTTGAACCACTGTCAAATGCTATTCTGAAAATACTGTTTGTATATTAAGTAATTTGAACACATTTCAATAAATAAGTCCGTTACTTTCATGTTACTAATAAGTTCACCAAAAAAAATCCTAGTAATCTAAAGAAAAAAAAATACTGTTGTGTCTCAGCTGAGAGGTGGAAACCTCGTAAAGCAGTCAGTGTTGCAAGAGCATGCTTTTCATATATAAGTAGTCATCCTGGAAATAGAAGAAATAAAGCTTTGCACCAGGATGAGTATAAAACTTGGCTACAGCATGCTAATTTTCTGGTATGTTAATAGTATTTGGGAGTTGGAAGGTGGGAGTTTCAGCAAGGGAAAAGGGAGACCGCAGTGAGGGAAAATGAGCTTTAATCGTCAAGACACATTTTTGTCTTGCTGTTTCTCCAGGAAGGCCACTTTGCCTGCAGGGAATCACTGAGTGCTTTTTGGATTCAAAGCAAACTCCTTGCTGGTTTCTGTGAGCTTCCACTGGGGCCCAGTGCCTAAACATCAGCTTGGTGCTGATGGCCCCATAGGTGTGAAGACCGTTTCTGTGGAAGTTGAAAAGTGTAGGTTCCTTGCAGGATCCAACTGTTGCACACCTTTACAGCAGCAAAGCATGATGTGCAACGCTTCCAGTCATCCACAAACGAGTGAGCTAATTAAAGATTTTTTTCCTTTCTCTGGCACACTGCATAGTCCAATTAAGTTGCTAAGCCAATCATCTTGAAATATATCAACCATATTGTTACATAATTCTTTTTAATAAACAGAGATATCATTATATGAACTAGGTTCTAAGAGTACCAGATGCTCTTAAACAGGGAGTCTAATTTATTTCATTGAGTTTAAGAAGCAACTCATTCATGTGTGATAGCTTTTATCATCCACATGCTAATTCTCATCTGAGTTTAAAGTAGATTTCTTTCTCATACATAAATGAGCATATAAAAGCTAAGTATGAGCCTTCCTTACTTCCCCATCACACAATCACATAGAACTGTTGTCTCAAACCATTGAATAAACGTCCTTTTTAACACAGTTAATAGGATCGCAACAGAAGAGGCAAAAACCTCCTCTCAAAATTACTGCACTCAGTAGGAAGAAAAACCTTTGAAAACAAAGGTTTTGCTGAAGAAAGAACACACACTGGGAGGTTACCACTTGTAATGGGAAAAGGAGGATGAACTGGGTTCATTGCAGCCCACAGTGCTGCCCAGTAATTGTGCTCAACCCTGGAGGAAAGCAGAGCCATGCCGGCAGTCGGCAGGGACTGCAGCGGACTTGGTCTAAGACAGACAGGGAAACCTAGTTTCCTCTGTAAAAAAACCAAGATTAACTGATTTAGTCTTGATTAACATTTCAAGGATATTATTAAAGGAGACATGAAGTAGAGATGTTCCCTTCAAATACTGTCAGTGACGTAGGCTTCTCCAGAGGAGAGCATAATGCATACATCAAACCCAGTAATCAAGCAAGACTGTTTTTATCTTTTTGCCCTTGGTTTATGCTTTTTTCCTCCCATAAAGAAGATTATACAAAACAAGAAAATGTTTCAGTTGTTTTTTGATAGCTTCACTGGAGGGCTGAATGAGTCACACAGAAGTCAAGGTATGCAAAGTACCTTTACTCCACAGTCCTCTTCCAACTCATCATGAAGTGCTTCATGAAGAAATGGCTACTGAACATTATCTACACCCCTCAAAGAAGCAGGCCATTAGAACATGACTGAGAAGAAAGAAATGGTGGTTATTGAGTGCGTTTGGTGCACCTGCACCTACCACTCCAATTTGTTCCCATTTAATTTTGGACCTCAACAAAACAGCTTTTGCTTTGTATTTTTACTTGGACAGTGATGGCTGAAAGCTACTTCTCTGCATAAAAGCTGAAGGAAAAACCCCTGTGGTTTCCATTTGGACATTAGAGGGTTGATATGTTTTGCTGTCACGTTCTATTTTTAAATGCATGACACTGCACAGGTGTTCAGACTCCAAATCCTTAGCTAAATCTGTCATCTCTCTGCAGCTTGTCACTACATCAGCTAACAATCTGAGGGGAGAATGAAGTTCCCGTATGGCAGAAAACTGCAAGTGCTTAACAATGGTTAATGATAATTTCTTTCCCTAGCTGAAAAATAACCACTGCACTTGATAAATTTGCAGGTGTTATAATTGCTTTGAGGTTCATTTGCCTATCTAGATTTTTGCAATTTAATAATTTATCTACAAGCCCTTAATATGTGGGACACAAACTAACAGATGATTAAAAATGCAAATTGTTTTTGCAGGAGTAAAAGTTGGTAATCTGACTCGAAGCATAGGCTGGCAGTTTTCCCTCTATGCTTGCGAACCATAAAACACTGACTGAATTCAGGAAGAGGAGATTTACAAAGAATTACAAATCATCTTCCTGTGTCTGCCTTAAGCATATATTATTTCCATATCTGTGAGTATTGATAAAATACAACACATCAAAGAATAATCAGTATTTTAAGCAAGCTAGTCATGAGGTTTTACTCCAAAAATGAGGCTAACACACACTAACGCTGTTCTTGAAATTTCTGCTGAATCTTATGTGCTGATGATGTAGACTTCTGGAAAAAGTATACTCTGTTCAAACCATACAGGAATAAAGAAAGATGGGAGAATGAATCATTTCATACAGGACTGGTGTTCCAGAGCCAGCATGAGAGTGGACACTGGTGCTTCCCCCAGGAGCATCATCACTTACAAGGAACACTTCTTTCTGCCTCTACAAGGCCATTCTCTGTTCCAATAACGGAAGACCAAACTCAAGACCTACCCTTGTAAGTAAAGTTAGGTCTCCTTAAGAGACTTGAAGTGAACCATCATGTTCTTCTAGAGTTAATTTAGAGGAAAAAATTGTGAATGACAACTTTTCCTTTGCAGATGATTATTTAAATTTTTGTCTAATGATCATTTAGCATCCATCACTAAACAAAACCAGTGGTGCCTATCTCAGTGAGGTAACACTGAACTCCAAGGGATGCATTTGACTCTTGCACAACAACTAAGTGCAACTAATTCAAGACCACTGAAGTTTTGATTCTATTCCCTGCATGATTCTTACTATCAGTCACAGAAGAGAATTCAAGTCAGTGATCCCCTGAGCAACTTGAACTATACATAGTCCACAAGGATGGATCGATATAATTCAAGTGTGCTGAAAGAGCTGGCTGATGTTATTATGAGGCTGTTCACTATTAAGTCTGAAAGGTTCTGGAGACTGGGGGAGGAAAAACCCAAATACAGTGACTATTCTCAAAAAAGGCTAAGAACAACCAGAAGGTTACCAGCTGCTCAAACTCATGGCAGACCCTGGGGAAATCATGGAGCAAATCCTTCCTCAAGTCATATCTGGGCACACGACTGGGAATAGCCAGCATAGATTTACCATGGATTTACTAAATTTACCATGCTTGACTAAACTGATAGCCAAGTATTTATTAAAAGACTAGATCTGCAGAGGAGGAAAGAGCAGAGGAATGTCATCTATTTTACCAAGGTTTTTGACACAGTCTCCCAAGCATTTCTGTCTCCAAGCTGGGACATTAACTGCCTTGACGAGTGGACTACTGTTTGGGTGAAAAAACAGCTGGACTCAGGCTCAGAGGGCAGCAATTCACATGTTGTACTCCAACTGGAGGTCAGTAACAAATGGAGTCCCATTCTTCTGTAAGATTCTACCCTGAATTCACAGAGGGATTTTCTAAGCTTAAATTTTCATAATCACTATCATTACTGAAAAAATTTGATATAGCTTGCTGGAAAACACAGTATAAACAAAATAAAATGCCTGAGAACTAAACTTCCCAAAGAAGATGATTACAACAATCTTATTTGCTTCAAATTTTATTATAAAGTTATTTTCAAAATATATTGTTGAAAAGTGTTGGGTTTGAAGAACCCAAAGGAGGCTGTTCTTAAACATGCAGAATTTCCATATTAATGAAAATGTAACTTTCTCTTCAGCAGACGCTGATGGGTGTTTTCTGTAAGCTAGTGTTTTCCTGTCAGTATTAGTAGTGTACTTTTGCCCCTCAAGGCCCATATTTATGCAACATCACTGAGAGGGGGTGGACTTCCTTCACCAGGTTAAACAAGCATGGGTACCCAAAAAGGCGCTATCACCACCATTCTCTTACTGTTCCAGTACACTGTCTTTCCTTCAGAGAAATGCTTGTGCTAAAATGCTCTATATGATCCACTTGAAACAGTATTTCCTAGCAGCTTTATTTATTAAACATGATGACTCAAAGTTATCTGAATTACAGACTTTGAATGGAAGCATATAAATGAATTTGGCAATATTTTTTCCTTGTTTCAAATGTACATATTCCTTGAAACAAAAGTCATATTTGTGTTGTGTAGTAGACTTAAAGGACAGCTTTCACCTGCTAACTTCCCACTGATTGTGCCATAGGACGAGATGTTCTTCTTTGGTTGGTAATATAGCTAGACAAAGACTGATTCCTATTTGAGTTGTCTGGAAAACAGCACACTTCCTGAATAAATGCCTCAAAAACATTAAGAAAACAGGTTTGAGGTTTTTCTGCCTGATAGACTTAAAGATATTCCAGTGCAGACATATGGTTAGCATCATGCAAAAGAAGAATTTATCTCAAATTTAACTTTTAAGAATTGTATTTGTATTTATAAAGATTAAAGGAAAAAGATAAAAATAAAGATTAAAGGAAAAAGATAAAAATAAAGATTAATTGCGATCTACTGACTGAATCTTTCATCTTACACATGGATGTAGTACTGCAGACCTCCCCTTCGCTTCCAGGATTGTGACAGATCATAGGGAGGGCTCAACTCTATGGTGTGTCACTGCAATTGAGACCGCAATCAGAAAATGAACCACTAGATCAGGAGTACATAAATATGTCTCTCTTTTTAGGAGTTACATCAATCAGTTGTACTTATTTATACTGTCTTACAGAACATTAAGTAAATTAATAGAATATTAATATACTTTTACAGCAGTGTAATTTATAAAAAGGAAAAAATGTTTAGGAAAAGCTCTGATGCATCTACTACTAAATTTTGCTCATGAGGAGAAGACTGTTAAACTACTCACCTCGCAAACACTACTTAAAATGGACAAAGTACAGCCTAGGAAGGTTATTCTGTATCTTATCCTCCAGGGTCAATAATTCTATACTTGGAGCCTTCTCTGAACTGATTTGTCTGTACTTCAGATAGGCATGTACCTTGATGTTTCTAACCAAATTGATGAATTTCTCCCACGCGTTTATTGTTCTTATTTCTGGCTACTGCATGAAAAAATAGCACCTTGTCTAGCTCTTAATGGAAAATTTATCTATTAAAGATGATGACTTGAATGAGAAGAAGGTGGTGGTTCCAGGTAAAAGCACTATTTTACAGACTACTCTAAACATATTTCTTTCAGTAATAAGAAATCTGAAGCAGTATCAGGTTTATAGCAACAGAACATGGAACAGCATCTTTCAACAGCAGCTTTTCTTACACACTGACAGCTACAAAGGTCATCACTGTTTGCAAAGAAACATGTCACTTGTGAAATTTTTCTTTAATCAGAAATTAGAAACTGAGCAAAATATGTTGGTATACAATCTGTTTATGTGTAATTCCTGCTATTTTTCTTTACAGCCACTACTGTATTTACTCAGGGCACTGATGTGTGCTCAGCTCTGTATGCAAAGCAGAAGGTACTCCTAAAGAGCTTGTAATGGAAGCAGTATGTCAGAGAGATTGGTAATGTTTCTAACTACATATAAGAATGTTTTGTCTGAGCTTTGAGCTGATCAAAACCTTTTAACTGTACTCATCTTTTCGGTGTTGTGCTCATTAACTTGTGCATAGTGCTAATACAGTAATGTAGTTGACAACTTCAGAACCCACACAAGCATGCACATAGTCCCATCCTCAGGGGCTGATTGCTGATGTCCATTAAAAAAACCAAGCTGCCTACCTAGATAAGCTGCCCAGAGATGTATGAAAAGATCTGGTAGTGAAAGCATTGCAGTTTGAAGTAGAAAAAATATTCCAAGAGAATTATTCAGAATACAGTATTGTCTACTCAATCTAGTTCATTTTCTTCATGTGCAAAATTGCCAAATTCTGCAAGTGACCTCTATGCTTAGTTGGTATGTTTTAACCCTAATTATATGGGTCTCCACTGTGAATAGCTTTCCATTAAGATGGTCTGTGAAAACCAATAGGGGGATGGGGGCGAAGGGGGTGTCAGGAATGGCAATGGATGCAAGTTACTCCAAACATGCATGACCAGTAGAAAAAGAACAATAAAGAGGCAAAACATGCCTTGACTCACAATGCTGACATTGTAGTTCTTTGAGTAAAAGGTCCCCAGGAACAGGCAAATAACGCAGCCTAAGGCAAAGTGTCTCAAGAGTGATAGAAGATAGCTATGCATAACAGGAAGAAATTAGGAAAACTTTGTGTATAATATTAGGAAAAACTTACTAAACAATTGCATGACAGTATCATTACTGTCAACTGTGAAACTTCCTAGGGATTATCATGGGAACCTAAGGAAGAGTACTAGGAAGTGCTCAGTATGAGCAATACTACATCACAGGAAGATAGGGTAGCTTTTCCTGGTATCCATCTGCCAAAAAAAATAACAAAAGAACACAGAGAGCTTGAGACACAGAAATTATAATTTTTCCACAGGTTCATAACAGATGCTTAGGTGCCAACTCTATAACCTCTAAAACCATACGGTAAGATACATGACCCGAGCAGCCCTTATGTTTTAAGAAGGCAAACTGTCTTTAGTTTGTTTTGGAGCATGCCTCTCTGAGCACCTGAGATCCTAATCCATGTATGGCTCTCTCGGGATACAAATCTAGACATTCCTTCAATATTTTTTGTTGAAGGATCCAATCTAGGATGTGGTTTTCACACACCTTTGACTAAGGTCGCAGGAAGAGGAATAAATGCTTGCAATGATGCCCCCACCACTTTTTAGTTTAGTTTAGTTTCTAGGGTTTTTTTTAGTCTAGTGTCTCTTACAGGAGCAAGTACATCATCTGGTAGGTGCGCAAGAGCGTCAGTTTCCTACTTTCACTAAATTTGAACATATCTATCCCACTTCCTGTCAAAAAACAAACAAACAAACAAAAACCTCAAACCAAACCAAAACAACAAAAAAACCCACAACAAAACAAAATCACACCAAAACCCAAACCAATTTTGTACTTGATCTCTCTCTTCCTCCAAAAAGGTAGATCCAAGCAGCTTTCAGCTCCTTTGGGAACAGGGACTGAGCACCCTCCCGTCCAACACTATCTTGATAAATATGATACCGTCTTGAGAGATGCACCCTAGCTCTCTCTTCTGCTACCCTAATTAGGGGACAAGTGCTGACTTATTTGCACAGAGAGAATGGAGATATTATTTATCGCCTATTAAAAGCTGTTCTACCTTAAGCTAACCTGTTTCCCTTAAAAAGCCCATGAGTCTAAGTGAAACAAGGCATCCTGCAACCCAGAGGAAGGCTCTGAAGTTTCTAAAAAGGTTGGATTTTAAGCTACTGCTCCTTTCTTCTCAGGACCTTGCTAGGTATCTTCCCTCCTTCTGTGTGTGGAACTTGCTTAACATCATTCTCAGGCACCATATGCATGCTGCGGGTGTTTAATTCAAAGCTGTGATATAAATCGCTTCTGTACTAGGCTTTTAATGATTTTAAATTTTCCAGAAACACAGGAAAAATCCTGACCATATTCAGCTGTTAATCTAAAACTGAAGAAATTAGAAACAAAAAACCCAAACCCAATCAAAAAAACCCCAAACCAAATCAATGAACCAACCAAAACCAAAACAAAAGAACAAAAACCAAATAACCCACAAAAAATAAACCAAACCAAACCCCAAAAGACCTTTATTTGTGCAGGTTTTCTCGCACCACTAATAGTGATTACTACAACTTTTCCAGTTGAATATTTTGAAGAGGAGCTTGAACTAAATGAATTACACAGTAAGTAAAGATTCAAATCTCTTTTATAGCCTCTACATTTCGATACAACAATCACCAAAACCCTGAAATGTGATCACCCCAGGAGGTCCTGGTGAACTTCTGACGGGGATGGAGGCATATTTCGGCTTTCAGACTCATTTGTGTTTCAAATATTATTTTAGCCCTTTTCCTAAGAAAATCAGGCTTCCTATGACGCTGTTGCCAGTCAGCTGTATGTCAGTATTACTCAAGTAACTGTTCAAACATTCTGTGCAGTTCAAGTGGATCTGACAGAGCTGGTGATCTCAAGGATAATGAGATTTCTATTAAATAACTGCAGTGGGTAAGATAGAAATTGGGGCATAGGGCACATACTTATAGTAGAGCAGGTTTTACTAATACCTACTCACAGACGAGTTTAACTCTATATGCACAGGAGATTAGTATCCCTGGTATAGACAAGCACTTAAGTGACTACTGGTTTGTGTTACGAGGACTACAGTTTTAATATCTAAATAGAACATACAGTTTAATCTCCTTCACAGCAGCTTTATGGACATCAATTACAAACTGTATCTAGTAGTTAATCTGAACTGGACAAGACAGTACAATTCATCAAAACACAAGAAAGATACAACATCTATTAAATTTGTATTTTTCAACATATTAATCCTGTTATCCCACCAAAAATATAGCTGTGCTGTTCATTGAAAGAATACTGCAAACTCACCAGAAGGCAAATCTCTGCAGAAAGTCATCATAAATACAAAGTTAGCGATTTTAAATCCATTCCTTTCCCCCAGTGTTCAACATTAAGTATAAAAAACAACGACACTGAACGTTCAATCCAAGCTAGCAGAGTAACAGATCCTATCCAACAGCCATAAAAAGGTTTTGTTACACAAAATGAGGAGTTTGAATTCCCTAGTCACAGCAGTGCTAGGCTGTCCACTGCTGATAATACATAGATCATGCATATCTGAATAAAAAGATTATGGGGTGAATACCATAAAATGGAGTATGAGGTATGTCAAGTTTTTTCATTCTTACATTTATAGGCATTTCGTTTACTTTAAATCAAATAGATCCTAACTCAACAATGAGTTTATTCTCCTGTCAGACACTCAACTACCTTGGTATTATTTTAAGCTAGCTTCAGTTAGGTGCCAGGACTAGATACAGAGTTTTACTGAGATGAAAAATAAGAGAAGGCTTGAAGAGTGAGCTGGATGAGAATGGCTCCCCCACTTTTTTAGAATTTTAAGGAAAACCATCAGCTATGGTTTCACCAGAACTGCTGCAGAAAAAGAAATATGGGATTTAGGGCTCTAGGGGGAAGGAGGGAAAGCATAAAACCAAAAAACTCTTCTGTGTCCCAAGAATGCTAACGTGGTAGAAGCACAGCTTGCTGTATTTCTTGGTCTTGATCTAAATTTTGCACACCTGAGCTCACTGTCACAGCAAGACCCTGATAGGGAGAGGGTGTCAGAAGGGAAATACATGGTTTATAGAGAACTAGCATACTGCCTATAGAATCTTCAGTTCTGTAAAACTTGCTTATTAAAAAGTATGACAGTCCCCACATCATGTTCTAGCCTTTTGCTACAATAATGGATATCTACTCAGATTTCACTGTGTTACAAATGAGTTGAAACTGGACAACTTTAAACAGAAACACTCTGGAAGTACGTTGTATAACCTAGGACCCAAAGCTGATAAAGCCTTTGAAATGCTCTGCTACTAGACAGCTTGGACAGGTACCTGTCAGCAAGGAGTGAACTTACGATCACTAATAGATTCTGGAATTATTTATCCCAGATTTGTTTCCTGTACAAATACAGTGCATTTTGTTTTAAATTAAGACCAAAACAAAACCAAAAAAAACCAAATCAATCCAAACCAACCAAACAAAAAAACCCAAATAAATAAATCTGGGCAGTAGAAAGAAAATCTTTTTACCTGCTCCTGGCTACTGTACTTTGGATTATGTGAGCATCTGCAGGAGGAGAAGCAAGGAAGGAAGCTGCTGCTTTTCCCAGAGGAACTGAGCATCCTTTGCTTGGAAAAAACTTCAGGCGGATGGAGCAGGGAGGGAGAGAGAAAAAGAGGTGGCAAGCAGGCAGATCATGGCAGACTGCAGCTTAGAAAAGCTCCCTGGAGGGCCAGAAACTTCCTTACAGCAGAGAGGAGAGTGAAGCCAGGGGAAAGCAAAGATGACTTACGGATTTGTCATTCAGCACAGAAGACAGTGCAGTTTGTTTCAAAATTAACTCAAAAATTGATGTTTCCAGTACTGGAAGACTAAGTCAATGACTGCTTCAGCAGACGGACAGAGGAGAATCTGGCATACAACTACAGCTGCATCGCAGGATTTGTCCCAACCCAGTAAGAAATTTGATATAAGTCTTTTCCTTGCCTTGAAGGATGACAGAATTGAAATTAGCAATGGACAAAATTTAATCTGTTTTAAAAGGAAGTGAGCTGTAATTCAGTGATTGTAACATAGAAATGTTTCAATCATCTAATTTACAGTGGTCCAGGCTAACACACCTGGCAACTCTTCAGTGGTGCCACAGCAACAGAAGTAACATTATCTACTACACATCTTTCCACAAAGCTGATTACCATTTTGTTAGTTTAATGAGTGGAAAACAACACGGGCTTTAGGCTTCTCCCCTGCACACTGCTGCTCAAGAAACGGAAGGACTGGGCTTCACTCCTCCCTTGCTCCACATTATGTCACTCTGAAAACATCCCTGCCACCGATCAATTAAGATCAAATTTAGTAGCTCTTTTAAGCAGCTACAGTGCTTTAATCTTAAAAAAAAAATAATAAAAAAAAAAATAATTTAGGAGACTGGAATTTCACGTTTAACTCAAGATGTTGCTTCCCAACTTATTAGTTCTGAATATCTTAGAGACATTTTTGCTTTTAAACCAAGGAGATGCCAAACTAAAAGCACATTTTAAGAATCCACAACAGAATAAAGTACAAGAGGAGTATTCTGTAATTATCCTGAAATTAAGCACCAAAATCTGTGAAATAAGTTTAGTTTTGCACATGCAATACACAGTTCCTGGCACATGAGAATACACATCTACATGGCCTACAGCTTCTCCTGCATTTAAATCTGGAGGCTGTTTAGATATATTTCGGTTTAAATCTTGCCAATCTTAGAAAGATTTAGTGGCACAGACTTGTGCTACCTTATTTGACTTCCAGATGGGGTTGAACTCCATGAACAAAAGGAATACACTGGAGTTTCTATGTGCCCATGTAGACCACAGCCTCATAATGCAACTTCCACCCTGCAGTATACGAAATAAATATCTTATTACACTTTGCCCTGAAAATATCTTAAAATATATTGTAAAGATATTCAAGAAGGCATTTTATGCTTTCCTCCTCAAAGGAACTTGTTGAAAAAATCCCACTTTCAAACTGTCTCCAATGGGATGAGAGGAAGAAAGATGGATTTTCTACAAGGAAATTCTCTACAGCAGAAAGAATCCACCATAGCCTCTCAAATGCAGAACCTGGTGTAACTGTCACTGTTGGTCTGTCTTTCCCTCTCCTGCAGTAACTGCTCAGGCTCATTCCACCTGCACACTGGGCTGTTTTATTTCCACCATCTACCCCCCCTCTCATATTTACCTCTTATTCCCACAGCAAACTTCAAGTTCTTCTTTTTCCTCAGGTCAGCCTCAAGCACAAGCAGCACCTTCTCCATCAGAACCATAAAAAGCCCTTAAATCTACATAATAACAGAATACAGATGCATTTTTATGCACAGTGCTTTATTTTCCAATATAATGGGTACAGCAAGATGAAGTTACAGTTGTGCATTACACTGCTGATGCATGGTATTAGAAATACCTGGTCATCACCAAAACCAAGTACAAAGTCAGGAATTCTTAACTTACCATAAACATAAACCAAACATGCTGAATCTGAAAAATCAGAATTAGGGCATTTGAAGTAGCCTCAGCTCTGCACGGTAATGACACAATAACCATAATTGGTCCCAGTGCACATAAAAACTGATTTTAGAAATATTAGATTCTTAGATTTTTATTTCTCCCTATTCTTTCATTTTCACTTCCCTGCTAATAATAGCTTCTATTACTACCAATCGTTTGGAACAAAGAGAAAACCTATCCCAAGAACTACAGCTCTTACAGCTCTTTAATTCTACCTTAAATTACAGCCAAGTCGTTCAAATTCTGTATTTACAGTAGCACTGCCATTCCAGGGAGAGTAGAGCATCATACCAGCAATGAAGTCCCTGTTGCAAGGACAAAACTACTTAGTCTTAACTGTGGACCCATCTTCACAGCCCTTTATTTCCTCCTCACTCTTAATTTGTTTCCTTGAACTTCTTTGTTAACTGAGACTGATCTTATAGCTGACACAGGACACCAACCCACAAGGAAATTCCCTACAGGAAACAAATGAACACTGTTTTCAAAGTCTTGACTGCAGACCTCATAGGTTTTCTGTGAGATTCATCCAGAAACACATCCACCCTCCGTTTCATCTCTTGCTCACCTGGCAGAGTGCTGACATCTCCAATATTCTGCACAGGACCCAGAGCTTTTCCATTATTCCAAGTGCCTGGTATGCAGAGCTTGGGAGCAGGCGAACATTAAAGCTCCAGTCCATACTCCATGCTGGGAGGAGTCCCGCTGCAACACATGGTCTCACAGACTGCAGCCTTATGTTGAGGGTCCTCCATCGGTTCATTTTACTTAAGGAGTATCCCCAGTGCATGACCCTGCACATACGTTAGCATATTTTCAGTGCTACAACAGTACAGTAATAGCATGTGAAGTATGAAAAAGGAAACAGCCGATAAACAGGATGAATTAACCATGCCAAATGCAAGGTCCTACACCTGGGTCAGAGCAATCCCAGGCACAGCTACAGGTTGGGCAGAGAAGAGATTCAGAGCAGCCCTGTGGAGAAGGACTTGGGGGTGTTGGTTGATGAGAAAATGAACATGAGCCGGCTTCAGTGAATGCTCGCTGCCCAGAAAGCCAACCGCATCCTGGGCTGCATCAAAAGGAGCGTGACCAGCAGGTTGAAGGAGGTGATCCTGCCCCTCTACTCTGCTCTCGTCAGATCTCACTTGGAGCATTGTGTGCAGTTCTGGTGTCCTCAGCATAAAAAGGACGTGGAACTGTTGGAACAAGTCCAGAGGAGGCCACGAGGATGATCAGGGGATTGGAGCACCTCCCGTATAAGGATAGGCTGAGAAAGTTGGGGCTGTTCAGCCTGGAGAAGAGAAGGCTGCATGGAGACTTCAGAGCAGCCTTCCAGTATCTGAAGTAGGGCTATAATAGGGATGCTGGGGAGGGACTCTTCATTGGGGACTGTAGTGATAGGAAAAGGGGTAAAGGGTTCAAACTTAAACAGGGGAAATTCAGGTTAGATATAAGGAGGAAGCTCTTTACTGTGAGGGTGCTGAGGCACTGGAATGGGTTGCCCAGGAAAGTTGTGAATGCTCCATCCGTGACAGTGTTCAAGGCCAGGTTGGACAGAGCCTCAGGTGACATGGTTTAGTGTGAGGTGTTCCTGTCCATGGCAGGGGATTGGAACTGGATGATCTTAAGGTCCTTTCCAGCCCTAACTATTCTATGATTCTATGATTCTATCATGGCTCTGATGCAGTAACATTGCCAAAACCTGCTTGATGTCAGCGTGTGCACGGTGGGCATTCATGAACCCACAATGCTGTTCTGCTCAAGTCTGGAAGATTTGGGAGCTAATGCATGCATGGGAAAAGCTTCACCTCTTCATGGTTTTATTTACAGGAGGCAGTACAGTTATTGCCAATACTGAAAAAAATCTTGGCTTGAACAATGTAGAACCTGTTTTTAGCCCTCAGAAATGAGCCTCAGGAGATGTGATGTGGCGAGGCTGCCTGTTGTTTCCGTGAGTGCCCCTCACAGCTGTGGCAGCAGACCGCTTTCTCTGGCTATTGCATTGCATTTGATAGACCAGCTCCCTCAAATCTGTGAAGTTCTCAAGGAATTCATGAGCTGCAGCATATTTATCAACTCTTTACATAATGCTCTTATCCAGAAGGATGTTACAGAGCTCCACGTGTCTTGGGATAACACTTGGCGTTTCCTGGGTTTGTTCAGCCTGAGAAAAGAAAGCTCAGGGGAGACCTTGTCACCATGTTCCAGTATTTAAAGGATGGCTATAAATGGAGATTCTGTTTTGAAAAGGAGTTCCAGGGAAAAGTCGAAGGATGATGGGACAAGTTACTCCTGGGAGATTTGGCCTGGACATGAGAAGGAAGTCTTTCACCATGAGAACAACCAGCCATTGGAATAATCTTCCCAGGGAAGTGGTGGATTCCACAGTGTTGGACACTGTTAATATTTGGCTGCACAAGGTGCTGGGACATCTAGTCTAGGTCATGTTTTTCCAAGAAAGGTTGGACCAGATGATTCTGGAGGTCACTTCAAACCTGATATTCTGTGATTCTATGATTCCTTAGTACAAGAAAAGGATTCTCCAACAGCACAAATTTCTATCGCCTTTAGTCTGAATAACTTCTTGCAGCTCATTAAAGCAGGTCCCTGCTGAAACAGGTAAACACTGACACCACACCTGGTGGGTATGGTTCAGTGACCTTGATTTCCCGTCATCCCTTCAGACCACTGTGTTTGCCCCTACTCCAAATTCTCTCGATTTCTTCTTGATTTTGGTAAGGTGTGCCCCTGTTTTCA
>JANHGB010002838.1:5161-20725 GCA_026283785.1 Coracopsis vasa | reverse complement strand
GTGCACCACATGGAAGATCCTGCCTCTGTCTACAGTGACTTAATGGATCTGATTGTAAAACTTGCCAATCATGGTTTGATTCATGGCGATTTCAATGAATTTAATCTCATATTGGATAATGATGACCATGTCACTATGATTGATTTCCCTCAGATGATATCAACATCACATACAAATGCTGAATGGTAGGTTCAAATTTAAAGATGTTTTCTAAGTAAATCTGACAAGTGCTTGTGACAGTAAATGGTCAACCATGATTTGTTTCTATACACCTGTCTCTGATGCTTTTTCTACCATTGTCATGCAGCATGAATAACATTCCAAACATAGTTTGATTTATGAATGAGTAGAAATGTCTCTTTAGGATAAATATGTACTTCACTGCTTCTCAGATAGAATGATGTTTTTCAGTTAAGAAATGCTTAGAAATAAACTGCATGCAGATTTTTTCACTATCCTTTTGTCTTGGGATCACTAACAGAAATAATTTTCAGATGAACTCAGTAAAAGGTGAGAAATATACAGTAAAAGTTTGTCATTGCAGTAGACTTCATTACCTTGATTTTGTGCTTGTACAATTCTGTATTTTTTTCTTTTCAGGGAAAGGTCTTTTTCATGTTTCTCATACAGCAAAGGGAGCTTCCAAGGCCTGCAGTGGGCTCCTGTCAACCTGGAATTTATCTGATGTGAAAGTAAACCACATCCCTGGGTTTCCTGTGCTTATTCTGGGCAGTGCAGCACAGTGTTTTGCAATTGGGAGTGTTGTGAAACTGGTTTCAGTCACTTTGGGAATACATGTGACTGGGTAGCTGCATCTGCCAGGAAACTACTTGGGTAATTCATTTCTTTGGGTACATAGAAAAGTATGATCCACCCAAACCCTTCCTAATCCACGGTAGGTGCCTGCTGTTCATCTACAGTCTCTACAGCATGGCAGTAACTTGCCAGGATGCAATGAGCAGTATGTCAAACTTCTTAGTTCCTGGAACAAAGGTTGCTCAAGCAAATGTAAATATTAATTTATTGCATTGAGAAAGTTTGTCATGTGCATTATAATCCCATAGTGGAGGAGGGAAAAGCAAACCTCTGCTTGAAATGGTAATTATTTGTACCGCAGGAGCCACACTGCTGCCCCTCTGCAAGTGCCAGCACTGTTTGCTGGATTCCCTAAGTGGATAAATGGAGCTTAAATAGCTCAGCAAGAAGGGAGGGATGGGAACCAGTCACAATGGAAGGCCAGGAGAGATGATATGAGTTAGATTTACAGGCTATGGTACACCTTGCTGAGGTTCTCCAGAGCAGAGCAATGGTTACTGGACAGTGGCAGAGCAGGCTGCAGTTGTGGTCAGCTAAGTGATGTTCAGCTGCTGTGCGATTTCCATGCAGGAAATGGGGAAGGAAAAGCCAAGGAGTCTCTGTGCCAACTAACCTTTGAGAGGGAAGCTAGGGTGCCCAGAGGACACAGCAGCATCACATGGGTGCTGTCCTTGGGCTCACTAGGTCTGCCCCCTTCTCACTGCAGCCTTGGGAAGCCCTTTCTCCTGAGAGCTGGTGTGGGGACTGCTCCTAAGGAGGCTCACTAGGGCCTCAGTTGGAGACCTTCACTCAGCTCACAGGCAGAGCAGAGGAGTCAGGAAGACACTCTGGGAGCAGGAGTTGCCACGTATGCTGGCATTTTGCCTGCTCACAAACAGCAGTCAACAGGTTTCTCCCAGCCAGCGGGTATGGGCTGAGAGGTCAGATGTGCTGGGACGCTGCTGGCACAGACACGTTCATTTTTTCTCTGCTGTAATTGGGTCTTTCCTCCCGTTTACCAGAAAGGGAACAACCTCCCTTATCTCCCCTGCTCACCTGGCCACTGACCAGAGTCTGCTGTACGCTCAGTCACAGGAGAAGAGAGGTCTGCGCTCAGGAGGGACTGTGAAGAAGACAAGTTTCCAGCTACTTCTGCCACTGCAGTTTCTGTGAAGGTCCTGTATTCCTCAGGTGAGTGCTGGGGAGAGAAACACAAGATTTAGACAGACCAGTTTGAGATGCAGACAGGGAGAGATAATCAGAAGTTCCCTGTTTTGCTTTAGTTATCCTCATCCCTTGGGTGATTTAGATCTGTATCGACTTCCTGATGGAATAGTGTCTTTTCTGGGAGCTTTCCAAAGTGAGAGCCAGTCAAGAGCTAGGACAACATCTGTGGTTTATCCCCCTGCCATTCAAGGGGAGCAAGGTCCAGGCCTTTCACTCCAGCCTTGGAAAGACAATCCTGAGTAAGTCTGGGCAGGTAGTGGCTAACAGCTTTTGGACCTGGAGCATGCGTACAGCTGTAACTGGAGCAATGGAGATCCTGATATGTTTTCTAGCTGACTGTGAATGTATGACTTGATGAGACACTTTTCTGTCTTATCTCTGCCTGCAGATGATCGTGTTCATCCTCATACCCAAGACCCATTTCTCAGTTGTATGGTCATAAAACTACCATTTTAAAATGGGATATCATGCCAGTGCACAGCCTAGTGAGAGTACCACTGCACCCCTATAACAAAACCATGTACTTTTTCCTCTTGCTGTCAAAAAATGTCTGGTTTTCCCACACAGGTAAAAATGAAAGGAATAAATGCATTGACCAGAACCAAAAGTTTTAAAGAAGTTAACTGTTGTGTGCTGTGAAGGGTGTGCTCCAACTGAACACAGCTTCTGAACAGGAAAATCAAAGAATGAGATAGCCAGTGTAAGAGCTTCTGAAGTAATACTTGATGTAATGAGAACAGCATAATGGTTTACTCACTTGTTCTGGGTTATCTCTCTTGAGATGTAGTCATTGCTGTGTTTCTAGGTGTAAGAACTAAATGTGTCATTTCTCTTAAAACCAACTTTATGTTGGATTAGAGAAACAAGAATAAATAAGAGCAAAGGGGCATTTTGGTCAGGGAGTCCAGCTGCTGCTGGCTGCAGTGGTTTGCATGGGGGCTGGATGGAGGAGGCCAGAACGGGTGCTGACATGCACGCTTCAGTGATGGGAAGCTGCAGTAGCAGAACACAAACCCCACATTGTCTCCTGGCCACATACCCAACCATCATGAGGCAGCATCCAAACTGGCTCATGTCTAGACTCAATTTTAAGGACTAAACTTTTTCCCCTGTGTTGTTTTATCAGATCATTTGTCTCCCAGTAGCTCATTAGGACCTTATTCAGCTCCATTCATGAGAGTGGTGCTGCACATGAGTCACTGAAGTCAGTGTATTAAAGAGGAGCCTGTGTACTGGAACTGCCAGTGGTCGTGCTTGTCTCAGAGCTGCTGTGACAATATTGACATGAAGCAATGCCAAGAGAACATAATACCATTTGAGCAAAGTCCTAAGCAGGAGGTTGTTGAAAGCAGGACTTAATTTGCAGGCACATGTGTTCATTTGTAGCCAGCTCTGAAATGTGTGTTAAAATGGACTTGAGCTTCACAGGCTAAAGGCATTGACACCTCCTTAACTCAGCTGTGGGAACAGTGCTTATGCTACCAAAACACCTTAAGCACATGCTGTTTCGCCTTCTTGGTTTGTGTAAGGAGGCTGCAGTCTTTTTAATAGCCCCAGTTACTACCATGGTTCAAATCATGGAGGGTGCAGAATCCATGCAGTCATCCTGGCTGTTCAGCCGTGGGAAAGCAGGTACCTCGTGTTGTGCTTTGCAGTGTTATAACATATATTGACAGACTTTCCCTCTCTTAATCCTGCCCTCTAGTCTTCCTGGACTACCTCTTGTCTCCCAAGATGCTGAGAAGAGTCCTGTGCACAGTGTTGTTTGTGGGAGCCTTGCCATCACTGGCTGAAGCATCCCAGGGCCACATCTCAGTGGTCTTGCTGGGAGCCACAGGTGATTTGGCCAAGAAATATTTATGGCAGGGTCTATTCCAACTCTACCTGGATCAAGTGAGCAGCGGCCACAGCTTCACCTTCCATGGGGCTGCACTGAAGGCTCTGGAGCCGGGGCAGAGGTTGATGTTTGATGTGCTGAAGAAGCTGTCCTGTCCCCAAGATGAGTCTCCCAACAGATGTGCTGTGCTCAAGGACCAGTTCCTTAAGCTGAGCCAATACCACCAGCTGAAGACTGCCGAGAACTACACTATGCTGAACAGAGAGATTGAGACGCTGCTTCGCCAGGAGGGGCTGAAGGAGGCTGGGAGGATCTTCTACTTCTCAGTACCCCCATTTGCCTACACAGAGATTGCCCGGCACATCAACAGCAGCTGCAGGCCCCCTCCAGGAGCCTGGTTGCGTGTGGTGCTGGAGAAACCTTTTGGCCATGACCTGCAGTCAGCCCAGCAGCTGGCTGCAGAGCTGACGAGCTTCTTCAGGGAAGAGGAGATGTACCGGGTGGACCACTACCTTGGCAAACAGGTGAGCGGCTTGCAGGGCACAGGTTGAGGGGCTTAGTGCAGGGAGAGTGTTGGATGTCAGCTCAGCATCTAATGGGTGTTGTTCCCCTCTCAAATTGAGGCAGAGCCACTGAGTTTGTTCCCAAGCATCTATTTGCTATGGAATCCTGTACTTGCCAATCTTACAGATCAGAGGAAGTGTGCATCACAAAGTTAGAGTGATGCAGGTCCCCTCTCCAGAGGGAGGCCAGGGTGCAGGGTTGAACTGCGTGTGTGCATGAAGGAGAGGTGCAGGATTCATCTGGTCTTCTCACCAAGGTCAGGGCTTTGATTTCGCTGAATAAGCAATGCACTTCCCCTCTCGTCGTTCCCCCATCTCGTTACACACAGGCCTCTCTGCTTAGCTGTGGCTTCTAGAAGCAGCTTTTAATTTGATATGCTATGGAGCTGATGGGATGTTAGTTTTGCGGGATGCGTAGGAGAAGGTTTCCTCCTGCCCTGTGCTCCACTCAGGGCATGGAGGACTGGCTGCTGCAGGGACAGCTCAGGCTGTGGAGCTGCATTGTCCCAGAGGGAATGTGTTCAAGGACATGCCATCCTTCTTTTAGCGGAATGTGGTGCCACATTTTGTTTCAGCCACGGCTCTGTGGCCATGTTTTACACAGGGGGTTGTATGTCCGGCTGCAAGGAGAGCATCTCTACTGAGAGAGGGGTTTTCTTCTCTCTTTCCTTTCTTTTCCTTTTCTCCCCAAAAGAGCAGATGGCTCTAGTGGTGCAAGCATCTGATCTGATGTATTTCAGCACTTTGTAACTGTGCCTTAGTCCCAGGATGGTCTGACTCAGCCCTTTGTCCTTTGACAGATAGAAATTGAGTGCCTTGCAGTTTGTAGTTCAGCCTTTTCACATGAAACCTCAAAATGCCTCAGAAAAACCTTTAATGTCTGCTGGGTGCAGTCACTGGAGACCCCATTATGCATCACGCCGTTGATTTTCTCCTCTCTGACCCACTCTGCTCTCTGCTGTGTGACATGTCTGTTAGCACGCCAGAGCTGGGCACATCCCAGTGCTGGATGGGGCAGTGAGGCAGAGATACTGTGGCAATGTGGTGAGTTTTTGTTGGGTCTTTGATTTCTCCCTTCACAGGCTGTAGCCCATATCCTGCCTTTTCGAGATCAGAACCGACAGTTTCTGGATCCAATTTGGAACCGACATCATGTGGAAAGAGTGGAGGTTGTCTTGAAAGAGACTGTGGATGCTAAAGGTTGGTGAGGCGAGTGTGCAGAGCTAGGGTGGATGAGAACTGGCAGCTTCGTTACTTATGTGAAAGTGGCCCATAAAGTAGTGCTGGGGCAGTAACAAAAAAGAGCAGATGAATGGTTTGTTGCTCCCTGGAGATAGAGAGGGACTCTTAGACTATGCTAGGGGCTGACTCACTTCCAGGTAGTATTGCTGCTTCCAAGAAAAGATTCCCATTGCAGTTCAGCTGGGAGCAGGGGCGGAATCCCCCACCTTTTTCTGTTGCAGAGTTTGGGGGGGATTGTACCTAGCTTTCTATCCCAAATCTTGGTAAAAAGCACTGGATTTGGAATTGATGCAATCTTCAGCTGCAACATTCCAGCTGTTGTAACAACAACGCTTTTGTATTCCTGTCCTGTTAGCTACCAAGCTCACACTGAGTGTACATTTGTGCTGTTCTTTGGAAGGTGCTGTTGCATCTTTTGCCTGGATGTTGCTCCTATCAGCTAGTTGGTGTCAGTCCAGGTACTTAGCTCAGCCTGTGTTTGTCTGCCTGTTTCTGTCCCTTCCTCTCTGTATTAAGAAAGAGCATTGCAGGGAGAAATCCAAGTTGCTAGCATGGGTCTCCTGCTGAAGGACATGGCTGCAATCCCTCCCTGCAGTGCTGCAGCATCCGCTCTGCAGTGCTCAGCATAAAGCGCTCTGGGCTGGACTGCCACCCGCAGCACTTACTGGGATGTCAGGTGCCCTCGGTTCTGCAACATCAGGGTTGCTTCTCCATTCGCTTTACCTCCTCTTCTCTCTTTCTCCTCCCTCCGTCTATTCCTTCCTCTAACGCCACAAACTCAATTAATGCAGTTTTACCAAACTTGAGTAATCTTTGGTTGTGCAGCCCAGACCTCACCTGGGCCTGTTTGTGGGGGAGGGATGCACTGCAGAGGGATTTAGGGAGAACAATGTTGTGTGTGCATAGCCCCAACCCTGTACCCTTCCTGCTCTGAACAACTTGGTGAGTTTTCATTTGATGCCTTTTTTCCCCCTGTGCAGCTTCAGCTGGCAGCCTGGCTCCCAGCAGTTCTGCAGCATTGATTACATTAATGAATGTGCCTTTGGATTAGAGCAAGGGAGGTAAATGTATCAATCAATAGGGAAAGCCTATGGCTGTGATGCAGTCTGCAGTGTGCAGCCTGCTGCTGCTGACTGCAGAAAGGCATCTGTTTGAGTCACTTTCTTCCTAAGTGCGTTCTCCTTCTCCCCCTGTGCCCATCTGCATGAGAGGTCAGGCAGGGGAAGAGAAGCAGGGATTTCTGCATGGAATTTTGTCTCTTAAGGCTGAGCCAGAGCCCTCTTAGGACATGAAAACAGGGGAAAAAAGACAGTGAAGAGCAGTGCTTATTGCGTGGACCTGCTGGGGTCCCTGCTCTGACCCTGCTTTCCAGCTGCTGTCAAAGCTTTTGTGTATAGCTGTGTTGTGTGGAGTCCAAGGCCTGGGTGCTGTGACCTGTGGGACAGGAGTGTCAGGGTGATGGTTACACAGGGGCCCAGCATCGTGCTGTATGTGGAAGGTTTGAGCTGGACATTGCTGCCAGTCACTGACTGCAGCTGCTGAAAGCACGAGCAGTCCAAGAAAGCAAAGCTGCCTTTTCCTCTGTGAACTCAGCAAGATCATTACTCCTGCTGGGTTTAGGCTCTGTAGGCGCCCAAAAGGAGGATTATGTCTGGCTCTGTGGAGAACAAGCAGTCCCCTATAACCTTTTATCTCTATTTTAGTAGCAGAGACATTTTGGAAGCCCCTCTGGAGGGAGAGCAAAGGCTTCGAATGATAGAATGGTTTGGGTTGAAAGGGACCTTTGAAGATCATCTAGTCCAACCCCCTGCTGTGAGCAGAGACATCTTTCACTAGACCCGAGTTGCTCCAAGCCCTGTCCAACCAGACCTTGAGCACATCCAGTGATGAGACATCCACAACTTCTCTGAGCTTGGTAGCTTCAAGTTAATTACTGGGCCAGGAGAAGAGGAGCTTGGTGCAAACCAGCTAGGACTTGTGCTCTTTGTTCTCCTTGGCACACACGTTACACATGCAGAGGGCAAGTCTGCAAGAAAACCACATCAGCTCACCAGCATCTTACCTCCTCTTCCTCCTCAGGCCGCACCAGCTTCTATGAGCAGTATGGAGTCATCCGGGACGTGCTGCAGAACCACCTCACCGAAGCCCTGATGTTCCTGACCATGGAGCTCCCAGCCAACGTGAGCAGGGCTGAAGAGGTTCTGCAGTGCAAGCTGCAGGCCTTCCAGTCCTTGTGGGGCCTGGAGAAAAACAGTGCTGTGTTGGGTCAGTATCAGGCTTATGCCAGCCAAGTACAGGAGGAACTGCAGAAGGCACAGGACTACATCAGCATAACACCAACCTTTGCAGGTGAGAGTTTGGTCTGGGCCCTGCAGAGGGGAATAGTCTAGAGCTGATGAGAGCAGGAGATGGGAGCCCTTGTGTGCTGATACCAGGTCCATGACTCTGGACCTCACTGCTGACACAGGGATGTCTCCAGGCATCTGCCAGCATGGTAACTGGGAGGTGTAACAAGATAATACTGTTGTCATGTTAGTTTACTAATGATCCAGGGAATGAAGCATTGCGTAAGAGCTAAGTCCCATTATTCTTGATAAGATCTCTGTGTTATTTTTAGAAGTGGCCTGCAAACTGCTTTGCCTGTTCATAAAGACCGGTTGTTCTCTGCATCTGAGGGGTAAAGCATTGGCAGTTCTCTGTGATTACATTTCTGGCCATGCTGTGTCTTCTGAACATGAAAGATTTTGTCTGAGTGATACTCATGCTTAGAAACTGGTTTCCTGCAAGATGAAAGGAGGCTCATCAGGCCTGTGGGAAGCACAGCAAGGTAGCTGGAGGGCAGTTAGTGCAGTGATATCATGAAAGGGCTGAATGTGGAGCAAGAAACGCAGTGGATACCAAGATTTCTGGGAGCTAAGGAAGGAGAATGATAGGGACGTGATAGAGATCCCCTCAAATCTGCTTGCTGTTGAGGTTTAATTTGGTAGCCCTGTCATTTCAGGTGTGCTGGTTCACAGTGGCAGCCTGCGTTGGGAAGGGGTCCCCTTCCTCCTCACCTCTGGGAAAGCTCTGGATGAACGGGTAGGTTATGTCCGTGTTCTCTTCAAGAACCGGGCCTACTGCACTCAGAGCGAGACTCTGCGGGATGCAGGGCACAGCCAGTGTAAAGCCAAGCAGATCATCTTCTACATTGGGCATGGTGCCCTCAACACCCCTGCGGTGCTGGTGAGCAGGAACCTCTTCAGGCCCATCATGCCAGAAGGCAGCTGGAAAGAAGAAGTGGGTCAGTCAGACCTGCACATCTTTGGACAACCATTGTCTGATTACTATGTGTATGTCCCTATGAAAGAGAGAGATGCGTATTCTGTCCTCATCTCCAACATCTACCATGGCAGGAAGGACTTCTTCATTACCAACGAGAACCTGCTGGCCTCCTGGGCATTCTGGACACCGCTGCTGAACAGCATCTCCAACCAGCCCCTGCGCCTCTACCCGGGGGGTGTGGAGAACCAGCACCTCTTAGACTTTGAAATGGTGAGTGGGGAAGTGGCGTTCACCGTGGCAGAGCCATTGGAACTGCTGAAGCCCAACAAGCTGACGCCAAGTGATTTCAGGACCATCCAGTCCAAGTTTCGGCAAAGCCCCCTGGTCTCAGCGTGGTCTGAGGACCTGATTTCCCAGCTGGCTTCTGACATGGAGAAGGCAGCAAGCAGGACTGTGGCACGCTCTGGGCAGTTCCACCTGGCCCTCTCGGGTGGCTCAAGCCCAGTGGTCCTATTCCAGCGGCTGGCCAGACACCATTATGCCTTCCCATGGAAGCACACCCACATCTGGCTGGTGGATGAGCGCTGTGTCCCCCTCACTGACACTGAGTCCAACTTCTTCAGCTTGCACAACCACCTCCTCCAGAGCGTCAGGGTGCCCTACTTCAACGTCCACCCCATGCCTGTGCACCTGAACCAGCGTCTCTGTGTGGAAGAGGACAGGGGCACAGAGCTGTATGCCAAGGAGATCATGGCTCTGGTGGCCAATGCCAGCTTTGACCTGGTGCTGCTGGGGGTGGGCACTGATGGGCACACTGCCTCTCTCTTCCCCCACTCTGAAGATGGTTTGGAAGGGGCTCAGACTGTGGTGCTGACTGAAAGCCCTGTCAAACCTCACCAAAGGATGAGCCTCAGCCTGCCCCTCATCAACAAGGCCAGGCAGGTGTTTGTGCTGGTTTTGGGGAAGGGGAAGCACGACATCATCACCTTGCTCAGCAGAGTGGGCCACGAGCCCAGGAAATGGCCCGCCTCGGGTGTCAGCCCCAGCTCTGGCCAGCTCGTGTGGTATGTGGATTATGAAGCTCTGCTTGGGTGATGCCTTCACAGTGTCCCTCCTCCCTTGTCTGCCTGGATTTTCCTACACAATGTCCATGTTTTCCTGTTGCCAGCAGCAGCTTCATCACTGAAGGACTCCTCTAACCCGTGGCCTGCAGTGCCTCTGACATCTGAGCTCGGAAAGGAGCTTGACTCACTGTTCAGAGCTAAGTAGGAGCCAGGAGCCCAGGGCAGCATTTCTGGCTCTGCTGGGGATTCTGACTGTGACTTTGGACAGATTACCTCACCTTCAAGTGCCTCAGTTTTCCCTGTTAGGCCTTTATGGCCATTAGCATTATTTAACTACCTCGCAGGCACTACAGGAGACTTGTTAAACTAAGTACCTGCCAAATTTTATGGTTATTGTTTTAATTCTCAGGCTAGAAGACAGTGATAACATGTTTATCCCTTACCCTGGCCAATCTGACCAGGACAGAGTCATTGTCTCAGTAAAATGATGGTTTTGTGCCCATGGGTCTGTAGTCTCATGTGTGTGCAGCCCATGTGGGTGTCAACCAGACACGGACTATGGCTGGAAGCAGAGACACCCATTTGCTTTTGTGGTATGGAGCCCCTAAATGGTGACACTGATTTGTGAGCCCCATGTGGTCCTGAGTCTTTACAAATTGCCCAGCAGCAGAGGCTGAGGTTATAAGCAGTAATTTGCTGCTTTCATTAAGTGCAGAGCTGGTACCATGGGGATGGAGAAGGAAGACACATTGCTTTTTATGCTGTTAGAATAAGGGGGACAGGGTGAGGAATGTGGCATTCACAGAGCTGTTGTTTGGCTGAAGTGCAATAATTGTTGAGGGAAAAGCTTGGTGTTCAGAGTTGCTTGGGCTTAGCTAGCAAAGAAATGTTTTCTTTAACTGTCTTTGTCTCATTCTCTGAAATGACCTTTTCCCTGTCCTCAGAATTGAGGCTTGCCATGGCATGGAGTGGCTTATAAAACTATGGGAGGTGGCTTTATAAACTATCCACATATCTGTCAGTACAGCACACATGAACGTAGTTACAGTGTTTGCAGATGGTGGGGGGGGGGTTGAACTCAGAGACTGACTTAGATGGGGAGGGAAGTTTGTGCTTATCTCTTGAGCACTCAGAACTAGCAATTGCATCTCTGACAGGACAGCAATAAGTGGTTATAGACATGTGTAGTCCTGTTGCTCACAGGAAGGGTTGGAGACATCCAGTCCTACCTAGAGATCCCATTCTTCCCTTCCTAATTTTCACCTTTGCAGGATGCTGGCCCTGTTTCCACAGAGAAGTAGCTCTGTGTGTGTGTGACCCAGGGCCTGAGAGCTCTGCAGGGACCCCAGTGCTGACAGGAGATGGCGCCTGGACCTCGAGAAGCAGCAGTAGTGAGGTGTGTGCTGCTTTCAGCAGGGCTGCTCAGGGGCTGTGCCAGGCTTGGCTGCCCTTCACAGCCCTTAGCCTCACAAGGGAATAATAGGAACCTCAGGAGTGGACCTGGGAGTCTGGTGACCCTTTAGGGACCTAAAAGTCTGCAGGGAAAAGAAGGAGACTTTGCTTTAGAAAGCTGAGCTATAGGCATTGGCTTCACATCCTTCCCTGCACAGGGATCTGCTGGATCCTAGTGATGAAGATGCGAATCCGGGTACAAATAGGTGCTATGGACTGGCAGCACATGGAGCAAGGTGGGCAGGTCTATACAGCCTGTATTCAGCCAGGTTCACAAGGTGTTGCCTTTCAGTGTAATGCTTGTATTAATGCAGAAATCAGAATTGCCTCTGCTAACTGCACAGGTAAGTGCACTGCACAAGCTCTAGAGAGCCTGGTACTCGCAGCAGTGCCTCAGCCAACAGAGCCAGGGAGAACATAACCTGGCAGAAGACCTTGGAAAAGGCCAAATTCTCAGGGAATGGCTGTGATTTCTGGCAGACACCCCCCCACACCTTGCAGATGGTCCAGAAAAGCTGCAGTTTACATGTTGTATGTGACTAAGCTGAGTTGCACTGATGCACATCGCGTTGCTATAGCATGGGAAGGAAGGGGAGTTGTGGTGGAGTAGCTTTCTCAAGAGCTCAAAGGCAGAAGAGACACAAGTGCCTTTAACTGGTCTGGTTTGACAACTGGGATGGCTGGTTATCCATCTCTTGTGGGTGTTCATGAACAAGTGCTCCTGCCTGTTTCATGGTTACAGGCTGCCTCAACTACCAGCACAAACACCAAGGGGTAGAAATAAATCCCAGGGGAAGAGAGTAGCCTAAAAAAGCAGGAGGAAGGCGAGCATCTTGCTGCAGGACTGGCTTGTCAAGTGGATATGCTGACACTGGAGGCTGGAGTAAGAGCATACACCTAGGAGTTAACTGCAATAACTCTCTTCCTAGATGAGTGCTGGCAAACACTGGCTCCAGAATATAATAGAGTGGCTGAAACAGCTGTGAAGAGGAAGATGGTTTAGGTCTGGTATGTCCATAAACTCAAACATCACTTTTCATGTTTGAAACAAACCCAGCCATGTTAATAACTTCATTCCAGTTCATTTGGTGTGAAGGAACAAGGTTTAGTAAAAAATTGACCTTTGTGAGAATAAATATCTTGTTATGAATGACAGAGTTTATTACTACTTTATGGATGACTGTGGCATTGGTGTTTTCCTATTTCTGCACACCTGCTTGGTAGTATTTGGCTGGCACCTATTGGAATAAGCACTGATTTTACAGAGGTTTATTTGCACTTTTAATAAGCATGTGGAGGGGTTTTTTGCTCTTCCCAGCTGAAAACAGGGTTCATTTGTGAAGTCTCTAATGGGGGACCTCAAAATTCACCCTAGACTTTATTAAAGCCAGTAAAAGCTCACACACGCTTTCCTCTGTGAACACTGGCTGGATTCTTTGGGGGTTTGGGGCTTTTTTACAACTCTTTTCCTTTACACAGACAATTCCCATTCAACTCTTTAATCCTTCACCTTTGCCAAATGAAACCCTAATCTTTTTAAGTACGTCAAACCTGTGACTGGCAAGCGAGAGGCTGCTGATGGGAAGAGGGTTAAATGAGCAGTGAATCTGATGAGGAAGAATGGTAGAAATCCACTGGGCCTCAGGCCAAGGAAGCAGAGCTATTTTTGTGTTGGAAAGCTATTAATAGGAAGTGTGCACCTTCTAGAGAGCTTGTGTTAACCTTTCCTTGCAAAAGCAGCTCCTTGGGGTAACTTCTTAGAGTCTGCTTCTCTCCTAAGCGAGTATTGATACCAGTTTTATTGGGTTTTTAACTGAAAGTGCATTCCAAGAATTCAGTGCTGTGATTATTGCTATATTTTACAGGAAACTAACACTGGAAGTAATTAGTTTTTCAACTTTTATAAATCAAGTTGTAAAATCTTCTTTTTCCATGATTAAAAAGTTATGATTGTGTTGTGTAATAAATAGAGAATTATATTTATAAAAAAATAAATGGTTTTTAATGCAAGTGTCTTTTGGTTTCTTTCAACATCTGGTGGTCACTCTGGGGTTTTCCCTGTCCTTTTGGTGGGTGAAGCTTTCAAGTTGTACAAGGAAGACAAGGTTGGATTTCTGGTGTGTGAACAGCAGGCTTAAATACTCACCAACTCTTATTGTGTATCATCCAAATGAGGCCAGGACTTTGTAACCCAGAGGAACAGCCAAAGCCCTTTTAAGATGAGAAGATGGAATCACCCAATTCTTTGCAGGGTCCTGAAATTAACAGGAAGGACTTAGGAAAGTCTCTGCTAAGCTGCATTTACTCCCTGAGTTGCATAGATACCATCACCACAGTACAGAGTTGCTTAATAACATAGACTGTATAGAGCTGTGTTTAATTATCATCTATTCAAGGTCTGAGCTGGGATGATGCAGTTGAACTTCAAGCTTTGGCATTACTCAGGGTTCCAGCACAGAGGCCTGGCCTCTGAAAGGGCCCTGTCACTCAGACTTGTGGGGTTTCAGTGCATTCCTGGCTGCTAATATAGCACAGCATTTCTATAGTACCAAGTGATATGGGTCTTACCCTCTTCAGTGTCCAAATCCTCTCCAGTGCTCCCTTTGGTGTCCAGGTATGTGTATGATACTTTCTGATGCTGTTGGTAATGCTGAATTAACTAAAATGCCCATGCATTGGAAGATGGCTGTGCAGGTGAGGAGATTTAACAGCCAAGTCCTAGGGCTGGGCCAGTATTTTCCAATCTAGGTCAGAAACGTTTTAATTCTAGTTTAGAGAGAATTTTGTTCTAGTTTAGACTATTGCACAGCACTGAAAAGAGGTACCCAGAGCAGTTACAGGATTAGCGAATCCTCCCCAAACACAGGGAGCAGAGGCAGTGGTGGCAAAAGCAGCAAAACTGTCTTAATGCTCTTCAAAACAAAGATTTTGGTGGTGTGCTTGACCTCTCTTTTGGCTACAGCTCAGGGCAATCCTTAGTAGGATTTGGCCTCAGGATTCATCGCCTGCCTTAGTAGGGATTTGATTTAGTGCCTTTCTGTCCCCAAACAGGGACTGCTGCCTGAAAAGGGGCAAGGAAGGAGATGGAGGGGAGTGAGTGAAACCCAGTACATTTGAGGAGCCAGAGCGATCCCAAAACAAGCTGCCTTGTGAAATATCTGTGGGTAACGTGAATTGACCCAGTTCATTCCAGCGGCTCCCCCTGCAGAGAGCTGGCACCGTGTCCTGTAGCAATGCAGCCCCAGGCTCCCCTGCAAGCACCGCTGTGCCAGGCCTGTGCCCTCAGGCTGCTCCCTGCGGCGGGACGGGCTGGCTCTCCTCTGCAGGGAGGAATTTCCCGCAGGAGCTGTGTCCTGGTGGCGCTGTGACCGGACATCGCCTCCGGTTTTCCTTAAACAGGGCTCCCTTTCTGCAGGCATCTCCTTAGCCACAAACCAATCTGGGTCTTGTGTGAATGAGCAGCGGTGCTGTTGCTGAAATGAGACCTGTGCTCAGACACAGCAGGTTCTTTTCTGTACATCCCAGCCTATTTTTAAGGGGATTCAGGCATTTTTTTCATGCTTTGCGTTTCTTACATGGGCATGTTTTATGGGCTGGACCAGTCCTGTCTGTGATTGAAAATGCGGGGAGGGTCCCCCTGCTGATTGCAGAGATCCTGGTGGTGGAATAGGAGCTCAAATACCTCTCCCTGGCTGAGCTGGGGGGGACTGGAGCTGCAGCTGGTACCGTAAATAAGTTTAGCTCATTTCCCCACATGAAGAAGGGAAACCTGGGGTCAGATTCAGAGAGAGGGAGGAAATGGGAAGAAGAGACCAAATACCCTGTCTGAGGTGTGCATATTCCATTTGGGAATGTGCTTGTGGGATAGACCTGACTGATGTTAAACAGCTTAATTTGGGAAAAGCAAAAGTCCTCAGCAAAAGGGAGGGGAAAAACCATGGGTGGTTTTCATCTTTCACAGGATTCGTCTGATCCCATGGATCCTGCATCATCCCACAGCTTTCTAGGGAGCCAGTTTGGTCGTGATACAGCATCACGCTGTGTGACCCATGGTGGCATCGCAGAGGGAAAGGAGTGAGGACTCCTTCCTTGTGTTCCCAGTCCCATGGGTATCGCTGGT
>JANHGB010002829.1:0-43442 GCA_026283785.1 Coracopsis vasa | reverse complement strand
TGAACACTGCCAGGGATGGGGCAGCCACAGCTTCTCTGGGCACCCTGTGCCAGCGCCTCAGCATCCTCACAGGGAAGGGCTTCTGCCTAAGAGCTCATCTTCATCTCCCCTCTGGCAGGTTAAAGCCAGTCACTTGTTAATACTTCATATGATCTTCCCTCTCCCACCTGCTACTCTGCCAGGCCTTGCAAACACAATGCTTGGGAGACTTTGTTTTCTGGACCAGGGCCTAAGGAAACAGCATCTTTGCTGATATTTTTGCTCAAATGCACTTAAATATCTCATGTTCAAGAATATTTCCAGACAGTACAGATCTTTTGGGAATAGTTTAAATTGTATGAAGCTGAGTTTGCAGAACTGTATGCTTAAGCTGGCTACTCTAGCAACGTAGAAAGAGTAGCCGTGAATCCAGTTTGCAAACCACATGTGGGGAAATGACACCAGCAGCACTCTGTTTTGTAGGCAGAAAAAAAGCTTTGCACCTACTCCAGCACTGCCAGACATGAGCCTATAAAATTAGCAGAGCCTTCATTTACAATCCCATGTTCTCCAGCAAACCCTTTGCAGATGGCAAATACTTCTCTTTCTCAGCTGGCATAATTTTACTTTGCATCAATTTAGGATCTGACTCCTCATGCCTAAAAGGAAACAAGGGTCATTTAAAATGAACGATGAATTCACTTCTGTGCAAAGGCAGGCAACGAGTTTCAGTCTGTTCTAACTTCATTACGCTGGAACCATGCTGTCTGCTCTGTCTGCAGGACTGAAAAACAGATTTGCTTGGATTATGCCTTTCTGTAGAGATGATGGGTTCTTATACTGTGACCCTTTGGGGGAAGTGTCACCTCTACCCTCCTGATTCTCCCATCTGCTAACTCACTTCATCACTTGGTAGTCTGAGCCTTTACAGAGAGCTACAATCCCTTCTCCGGTGCCGACTATTGTATTTCCTGTCTTCAGCAAAACCAAAGTTGTGACTCCCTAGGAGAAAACAGGATTAAAACACAATTGGATGGAAGCAGAGTCTTGTTATTGCTGCAGCCATGCTAAATAGCAAACGGAGCCTCCATCGTGCTCCTGATGGTGCTGGTGGCACACAAATATGGCTTTATCGCTATTCTTTGTCTGACCAAGGCTAAAGAGTGACCCTCTGGAGGGGGAAGGGAGAAAAGAGCTACTAATTACAGGTATACATGAACTACTACAGTATGTGGAGCAAGTAAATAGCATCATCACGGATCCTTCAGAGCAGCTGGGACCATGAAGGAGCCTACATATCTCATCCCAGCAAGCAACACACACATTTTGTATCAGTGCCTCCACTTTGACTTCCCCTGATTCTTCATCTATCTGACAGGGAAACAACAGAGGATAAAACTCAGCCCAAGTGTCCTTTCCTCCAACTGCTTTTAGGACAGATCCTCTATGTTTCAGGGCCTCTCCCCCTGTCTGAAAGATCACAGAATCATAGAATAGTTAGGGTTGGAGACGACCTTGAGTCCAGTTCCAACCCCCCGTTATGGGCAGGGACACCTCACACTAAACCATGTCACCCAAGGCTTTGTCCGACATGGCCTTGAACATCACCAGGGATGGAGCATTCACAACTTCCGTGGGCAACCCATTCCAGTGCCTCACCACCCTCATAGTAAAGAACTTCTTCCTTATATCCAATCTAAACTTCCCCTGTTTAAGTTTTAACTCGTTACCCCTTGTCATATCACTACAGTCCCTAATGAATAGTCCATCCCTAGCATACTATGAAGCTAAACAGAGAATAGAGAAGGGGAAAAATGTGTTCAGAAGCAAACCATGAGAAAGGAAAACAAAGCAGCCTGGAATTTTCCAGCTTTCATGCAAAGGAGGGATGAGGCAAATGTCTAAAGCTGTGAGAAGTGTGAAGAGAATGAGGAAGGAAAAAGTATTCATGATTTCTCAGAATCAGGGTTCTTGCTGAGGCAGGCTTGAAATGGAAGTGCTTTTCACACACGACAGGGATATCCCTGCAACAGGGCTTTGTAAAGGCAAACAGAATAATGGGAACAAGAGAAGATTAAGTTCTCTAAACCACAAGTTACTGGAAGCTGTAACTGGTATATCAAAAGAATTATGCCTTGCCCATTCCCCATGTTTTCCTAATCATCTGCTAGTGACCATGACTAGACAGAAAAGACTGTCCTGGATGGATATTTGGTGTGATCTCATAATACTGTTCATAGAAAGCTATTTCTGTTTATAGCCTGGGTTCTGATAACTGTTACCACAGTAGGTGTTTCTTCCACACTGTAAGGAAACTACCAGGTCATAATCCATCCAGGATCTGTGCTTTAGGGATCTTCTCACTCTTCTTTTGATTTCTGAAACTCTCCTTTCACAATAGTCCAAAGTACAGACCTTTCAGAGCATGCTAGAAAGTTAAGCCAGGTGAAATAAAGACATACTAGAGTGAGAGGGTTTGATGTTAGTTGGTATTTCTTACTTGGAAAATTAAGGATTTTTCCTTCCTTAAGTCTTTGCATGGAAAATTAGGACTTGTAAATGGAATAACTGTTGTAAATATGTGGTCAGCAGAGAGCTGATGGGCAGTTTGGCCCTCATGGCTATATGAGAGCCAACAATGGCAGTTCTCTTTAATAGGAAGAATGGGAAGCTGAGCAAGTTCACCATCTCTAGTAACTATCTGCAGCCTTCCCATATGTGGGAACAGTGAGTAAAGACCCACAGAGATATATCCTTATGAAGTTTGAAATTAACATATATTTGGCAAAGAGCTTGTAAGAGACAGAGACCAATAAAAGAGCAAGTCACCTACACCCCTGCCATCCCACAGGACTCATGAAATCGGCTTTGCAGAGTGAAAGTATCAATAAGCTTTGGATAATGCAGGATCATTACCTTGCTGATGTTAATTGGTATTCTAAACCAAATTATCTTCATTATTTACTAGCAAGTTATTAGAGTTTGTTACAGTTCCAGGATTAATACCAAGTAGTAATCTAACTACTGAGCTTCTCTTACCATGAAGCTCTCATTATAATGGCTTACGTCTTTTTGCCAGAATTTAGTTGCTGGCATGGACTTTTCCACATTGATTGTCTCTACACAGAATTTCATTCAAACATATTTAGTCACCTATGAGAATGAGTCTAAGAAAACTATATTGTTCTCTCAGCCAAATTCTAGAATGCAACAAAACCCAGTAATTGGGAGCACAGACTTTAAGGTGAGAAACAGCCATTGTTTCAAGGTATAATGAAGAAAGTGTAAACCTCCTAAATGTGAAAAATACACACCCAGATGTCACAAACACTTTCAGGTTTTAATACCTATGTCACATCTGTGAAATTGAAACCCAAAGTACAATTCCTTACCTTGGGAATGAAGCAAAACTAAATAAATAAATTAAAAATGAATTATTATTATCAATAATAATAGTAATAATAATAAAGTTTGCAAAACGAGTGTTTTTCTGTAGAAGAAATGGATCATTCTGTCTATAACGCAGGGTGAGACTCGTGCACACTCTACAAGGCAGTCACTGAGCAGTGCAGAGGAATAAAACTGTTAACAAAGTCCTGTTTCTTCAGGATGTCAAGGTTTCCTAAAAAAGAAAAAAGACAGTATTAAACCAACTAAAGAGTGTATCTACGTGCACATGCACAAGGGACCTGAATTAAGATTCCACTGTCAATGTTAATCCTCATATTTCCTAAATTTGGGCTGCTTTGCAAACTTAAGTTATTCTCCTAACCGTGCTTACTGGTATGCAATTTAAATCGAACAAGCAGAAGGAAAAACGTGCAGCTGTCTCAATTTGCCTCTATTTCCTCTTTTTTTGTAAATTTGAGAGGACAAGAGAATCCTGGCAAAAGAAAAAAAAATAAAAGCCTTTCACTAAAAAGCTTTAAAGAACCCAAGTGCTATTTTCATCAGCATCCGCTCAATTATAGTTTGTGCTAGTGGCATTTTTCCAAGCACAGGTGTGTCTTCCTTGTTGGAAAATATTTTGTTAAGAGAAATTTGAGATTCTCAACTTGTGGTTGGTTTGGAATTTTTTCTTTCTTTTTTTTTATTCTCCCATTTCCAGGAACTTCATTCCTTTTATTTCAGCTTTCTAACTCTGGACTCGCGGTTCCTTTCAGGAGTGTAAATAAAATCTAATGGTTGGGAAAAAGAAAAGAAAACAAAAAAACACCACCAGCAAAATTCCCAGCCAAAATAAAATCCAGAATATCTTTCAGCAGACAAACACAATAAACTTCCTGTTTATAAATTTAGCCATTTGGTTTTAACTAGTGGTAAAGCAGAATCTTAGCAGGACATTTAAGCAGTAGTATATCCAGATGGGTTCTCAGTGTGAAGGAAGTCTGAAATACACTCACTGACATAATAAAAGCAAGTTTTTCAGGCTTGCAAAATAGTGGCATAAAGGCTGTGAGCAAATTTATTTCACAGGAAGCCTGTATCTTGAGCTAATGGGAAAATGCAGATCTTTTGCCTTGCTCTCTATGTGGTAGGTCATAGATATGATGGGATTATAAAGGAAATGGTTCTATGTGTCACAGCCCCTGACAGCACTGTGCTACATTTCCTGCCCTAATTCAGAGTCACAAGCAATCCCTTCTATCAGCCACTCAATGCTTTAAGTGGCTCATAGCTTGATTGTGTCACAAAACCCCCTGAGGCAAAGCAAACTTGTCAATAATACCTAAGCACCTTAAACAAAATATGTAAATGCAATAATTCCTTCAGAGAAAAGAGATGGGGGAAAGGAAAGGGTTTCAGAATACAAGAAAAGTTGTTGGGATTTTCAGGAGGGAAGATGATGGGGTTGGAAGAAGCCAGACTGCTGACGGCTCAAATACTAATACAGATAATAATAATTTACAGAAATTTAAATGTGACTTAAGTCAAAAAGAAAATGTGTTAGGTGATTCCAGTATCTAGTACCCAATTGTTCACATGGTAGCAAAAAGAGATAACAGTCAGGATTTTGTAGAATGGTGTCATCTGCACATATGAATTTATAGCGTATGGCAGAGACCTGAAAGTGCCACTATGTCATGCCCTGTCCCCTTATGGGAAGACCTCTGCTCCTTCTGGGAAAGGCTAATCTCCTCTGATAAGACAAATACCACCTCCTATATCACAGACTTAGGTGAGGATGGAGTGTGAAGATACAGGTTGATGATGAACTTTAGCTCCAGAGTAATGAGCAATGGAAAGGGGAGGTGGTTTGAGGTGTGCTGCATATATCAGGCGTATACATCAGGAAGAGCTCGTGTTGTGCTCATCCTTGCACCTGCACAAACGGCGGTAGGATTTTGGCTAGGGAAGGGTTGTAGGGTGCAAGCGGAGTGTATATACTTGTATATTTGGCAGGGACGTGGGGGGAGCCTTGCTGTTCATGTATTTTTATGAAGGGGTCCCACTTGGGTGACAGCTTGCTGTCCTGCTTGTCCCCGGCAATATGTTGGGAAGCCTGATTTCTGAGAAAGAAACAGAGGTGGAAAGAGGGCAGCTAGTTCCCACAGTGAAGCCAGACCTTTTCCCCTGTTGTAGCTGACAAAGACGAACAACAGCTGCTGCTTGTTTTTTCCATGGAAAGAGGTCTCTTCACTGAGAAGGGGAAAGGAAACCTTGGAGTTAACTAGAGCCATGGCCAGTAGGCATGAGCAGGCAGTCAACTGTCTAAAGGATAAAAAGGAAGAAGGTGAGAAAGGCAAAGCAAAACTGAAGGAAATGGGAAAGTTGGCTGGAGAAAGAGGAGCTGAGGAGAGGGGGTGGGTAGAGATACTGATAGTCATGGGAAGTGGAGGCAGAAGGGAGGATGCTGCTGCATGGGCACAGTGCTGAATACCATCTTCCTTCCATGAGCCATGCCATGCCATACCAAGTGAAGCCCAGGGTTTTGTTGTGTTGAGCCTTGTTTCCACTGTCCTTATGGATGAGAAAGGCTCAGACTGTGTAAGAAATTACTGAGCACATTATGGTGTATTCTCCATGTTGGTGCTAGACCAACATCCCTTCAGTCAGCCGAAAAAGTCATCACTGCACATCTGGCAGGAAATAGCAATGTCACTGAAGTCTCAGTGGGTGCCATATGAAGCAGTCCTAAGAGGATAAGCATTGTTAGTAGTAATGTACATGGGGACTCTTTGCACCATGTTTACTGACCTAAAATCTCTTTAAAAGCAATTAGCAATAAGAAAAGAAGACATTGTGTTTTGATGATGAGCTTCATGATGAAGTTAGTCAACCTTCACTGTTGTTAAGAGAGAAAAAAGTGCATACTTGTCCCAGGAGAAACTCAGTAGATTGCCACTTCTTGGTACACTAGTACTGGGTTTGTTTGGCAAGGTTTTGGTAGCTGGGGGATGCTACAGGGGTGGCTTCTGTTGGAAGCTGCTAGAAGCTTCCCCCCATATCTAATAGAGCCAATACCAGCAGCTCCAAGATGGACCCACCACTGAAGTCCTCCCCTGAGGAGGAAAGAGTGTAAGAGACAATGCGTGATGAACTGACCACAGTCCCTATTCCCCATCTTTCTGTCAGAGGAGGAGGTAGAGAAAATGGGGAGTAAAGTTAAGTCTGAGAATAAGAAAGGGGTTGCTAGGAAGGTGTTTTTAACATTTGGGTTTACTTCTCATTATCCTATTCAAATGTGATTGGTAATAAACCGATTTTTCCCCCAGGTCAGGTCTGTTTTGCCCTTGATGGTAAATGCTGAGTGTCTCTCCTTGTCCTTATCTCAACTCACAAGCCTTTTGTTATATTTCCTCTCTCCTGTGCATCTGAGGAAGGGAGGAATAGAGTGGCTTTGGTAGGCACTTCATGTGTCCACCAAACCATCACAATAGTGCACAGTTTTCCACAGTGATCCATGAGGCCCTTGAGTGTGACACCCTTCACACTTCTCATAACTGTGGATCTCCCCTAGGAATTACCAGATGGGGAGACATGTCCCTTAAAGCCCTGTGCTGTTGGGCTGGTCCTTTGGAGTATGTCAGTGTCACCTAAAATTGACAGGTAAGGATGAGACAGACAGTGTGTGACTTTGTAGATCTCTGTATCAGCCAGCACGAACTTTTTTGCCTTTGTGTCTCCAGAGGAGTACGATCATGGTCAAAGTGTTATGGAGACACATCTAGACCCCTGTGCCTACCTAAAAATGGAAGAGTAGCCTTCCTGTTCCATCTAGCTTGTATTTTGCACCCTGAGATCAGCAGACTCCAAGGAGAACACAATATCATCTCTGATGCATGCCCCCCAAACTACTGAGACATGCGAGGCTTGAGCTGGTGATGATGACCAAGGCTGTTAGCTCAGGACAGTGGCAGCAGAATGGGATAATGCCAATACACACACAAAGGAAGCAGCTGCAGAACTGCTGGAAATCAGGTGGGAGGGAGCAATTTGTTAGAAAAGATTCATTGATCCATGGCCCTATTCCCTGTCCATTTCTATAAGGTCCCCAGGAAAGGAGGAAAGAGCATAGGCTTCATGAATTATTCAGGTAAGCTGGGCCCAATCCATAGATCATTCACTGGCTGAACATGCACACTTGCAATTTTTCTAAAGCATCACTTTAGGCTTTAATCAGCAAATAACTTGAGCGTGTCTCAAAGCAGCTGCTTACAGCAAGTTAGGGAACCCTACAAAGCGTTTTGCTGGAGCAGTATCTTGCCATCGAATGTAAAATTAGAAGGTTCCCATGTGTACGATCTTGAAGCTCATGCTGAAATTCCACTGAAGAAAAAGATACACATCTGTTTATTTGTGGTGGTAAGCCTTTAATTAATCACATTCATGAATTTTATAAGAAGCAAATTCTTCCACTCGTCAGAGCTTTCTACGAACTCACTTGGGTGTGATGCGGGAGCTCAGTTTGAAAAGAATCTCTCTCTTAACTAGCTATAACTATTATTTCTTTAACAGATCATTCATGAATAAAATATTCCTATTTCAGAAACTTTTAATGTTGCTTTAACATTGCTGTGCTAGAGACAGAAATAAATAAATAAGCTTCATATTAAGACTCTTTCTTTGAATCCAGGTCAAAGACACTGAGAGCTGCTGACTGTTTTCACAAAGCTGTCCCCTGGCAGAACTTACACTGCCTGATTGCTGTTTCTAACCATGGGTATATCTAGTCAAGTGCAGCATAAGGTGCACAATTTAGCCTCAAGTGAGTGATTTGCCTACTGACATCCAAACACAGTTTAGCACAGAGCTTCAATGAGATCTTTGGATTGCCCTGCACTGCAGCACTGTGTATACCTATAAGTTTCAGTTTGGGACTATCTGAAAACACATGCTCAGTTTGGGACTGCATCTTCACAGCATCCTCTGGAGGTAGCACATGCTATCCCAAAACGGATTGAAGGCACAGTTGTTATGCCTACTAAAATAAAGACGGTTCTGCCAGAGTCATACGTTGAAATAAGGTTTCCACAATCCTGCTTTGGAAGGACTGGGATAAGTTCGCTTCCGCCTAAAGTGAGATCCCACTGTGCTAGGGGAACCAGCTGAGGAAGAGTGTTGGCAGAAAGTGGGAATGAAACCCTTGTGCCTTTGCCTGTAGCTTAGTCAGCTGTTCAGGTTTGTTTTCCTGCTTCTCAGTAGCCATAAATCAGGTGTAAATACAAGTAGTAGCAATGTTAGGAACTGTTATCAGACATTGTGCAGCAGCAGGCATTGGAAAAAGAGTGAGCTATCAGCGCCAAGGATGCTTCTAGAAGCAAAGGCATGAATGATCAGGTCACCTCCTTGCCTCTAAATCACCTGCTGCAAGTCATACAATACATCTCAGATATATTCCACCTGGTGCCTGTGGTGACCAATTTCATACACAGTGGGTTTTATTTCCTACCCAACCAAAAAGTTACTTTCATATTCACTTTGAAACATGGCTGCTGTGTACAAGGCAATACAGAATCAGAGTCTTCCTTCCACTCATCTTTCTTGGCAATCTGTGAAAACAAAGTATTCCAGACCTGTTTGTCAACTTACATTATGATTTAAAAGACATGGGACTGATTTTCTGTTCATTCCAGTTTGCCCTGATGGTATTGCAATGTCTCATGTACATTTTAATCCAATTTATAGTAGCGTAAACCTGAGAGGAGCTGGAATCTTTCATTTTGCTCCCTGCTTAACTTTGAAGTCCTTAATGAAACAGTTTGACATGCACATCTTACGTCCTTGGCTTCCAAGAATAAAACCATCATAAAACTAGCCAAGCAGCTCAAATGCAATGGGTAGATCACAAAAGTAAGCAGATGTTAAATAACTTAACATAAAATATTAAAAAGCAGAAACAGATTCTATTTTGTTTTATTTCACTTTACCTTGGCTTAATTCCTTACCGGAACCGCGGCTGCTGTAACAATAGTGGCCCCATGTGAGTTGCTGGATTGCAGATCCTGACTGCAGTGCCTCTCCCCTTGCTTTACCTGAGCACTGACAATACACAAGAGGGGAGCTGGGCTGGGGGCAAGCCCAAAGATGAGGGGAAGCATTCAGGGAGAAGGGGATGATGGCTTTCCCCCTGCTGAAGAGTTAAAGGTGAGAAATTCACGCTGTCCCAATGGAAAGGGAGGTATTGGGGTTTTACGAACACCCTCTCCATGCTTTCAACTGGCAGCTGCTCACTGTCCCCCAGAGCAGAGAATGACCAACGAAGCCACGTGCAATAGCAGCAGTGCTCCATGCAGAACAGCTTAAACTCACCCTCTCAGAAGTCAATGCATCCACCCTCGCTGACTGTCACAGCTCATGCATCTCATTGTGTTTAATTCTCTAAGTACTTCCTGTTAACACTCCGGGTGATGTAAACCTTTGATTTTCAAACATACGTAACACAAAAAGTGCCTTTCTTTTTCCTTTTGCTTTCAGCTTTGCAGCACTCTGTAGTGATCTTTCCCACTAACGACTTTCCTTCTGTCTTCCCATATGGGAGAGTTAGGATATATACAGATAACATAAAGAACATAAATAATACAGATATCATGTATAATATATATAAGTTTAATTACACACATCTACATATAAACATATGTTTATGTATTTTGTATCTATAGATACACAAATACATTCTTTTTCTAGGGGATGTAATACATTCTTTTTCTAGGCGATTAATGCATTCTTTCTCTAGCAGATGTAGAGCAGAAGCAGATTTATCAAGCCGGCTGGAAAAGAGAAGGCAGGAGAACCGTGATACAACACCCAGGACTGCCTCTGCTCTTCCTTCTGCTCTCAGTCCCCCTCTGCCCGCTCCCGGCTTTTTGAGGATGCGACAAGCCTCAGCGCCAGAGCGCAGCATCCTCGGAGGGTCGCCCTTCTTATCACCCCCCGTCCCCGTCCAATCAGGGCGCTGGGGGAGGGATGCTCGGGCAGGGATGCAGGGTTGCCAGGCGACAGCAGCGTCCCCTTGTCCCCCCTACCTCCCTGTGTCCCCCCGGGGAACGGGCTGCGCTCCTGCCCTCGCTGCCGGCGCGGTTAAACAGCCGCGGGGCCGGCAGCCCCGCAGCGTGCGGAGAGCGGCTCGTCTCCGCCCGAGGGCTGCCTGCCCAGCCCAGCTCCCCGCCGCGCCGAGGGCAATAGACAGCCTCAAAGTTAGAGCTAGAAACGCAGTAAAGGAATAAGCGATAGGAATCCGCCTCTTGCCGGCTCCTCCGCTGCGGAGCTGCCGCACGCCCCGCGTTCCGGGACCCGGTTCTCACTCCTTGTCTTCCCAACTCTAGGTCGCCTCCTAATTTAAAGCTTTGCACCGATCCCCTTTACCGGGAAAGGAGCGGAATCTAGAAAGATGCCAGGCTGTGAAAAGGGACCCCAGTTCACAGCGCTGGTACCAGGCGCTGCCTGGCCGAGGAGAGCCAAAGTTGCTCAGAGAAATGGGAAGCGGGTGCTCCAGGGCAGAGGGGAAGGGAACGGGATCATCGCTTGGTGATCGCAGTCCTTCCCTCCCGTTTCTCCTCCTTCCTTACCTCTGACCGTTTAGGAGGCCTTGATAAGTTTCTATCGGGATCCAATCCAAGGCTGAGGGGAGAAACAGTGACTGCTCCCAGAGGAAGCAGCTCACACAAGTTTGGGGGGTGAGACTCCCCGGTGGATTTTTAACGAGCACATCGGGAAGCCCGCGATGCTCGGGAGCAGCTGGAGACCCTCGCGGGGACCTGCCTTCTTTGCACGGTAAGGAGCTGGGCGCTGGTATCCCGCACCCTGATCCCTTCATCCCAAATCCCAGTCCCTGCACCCTGCGCCTCGGATTTGTGCATCCCGGTCCTCACATCCCTGCATCCCGCATTCGCGTCCGTTCATCCCACACCCTGCAGCCTTGATCCTTGCATCCCGGGTCACTGCAACCCTCACCCCCCCTTCCTGTGCTTCCGATGCGATGCAGCCGCTGCTCGGGGAATTGCTGGTAGTGCACCAGGGAAAAAGTTGACAGTGGCGGTTTGCAAAGGCTCCCATACCTGCAGAGGGCAGGTGGGATGCAGGGGGACCCCTATAGTTCTCAACTGTGGAGGGAGGAGGGGAACGGGCAGAAAGGGGCTGGATCGCCCAGGGCAGAGCAGCTGTGTCCAGATGTTGCCCAGTGGTTCCTGCTCCCTTTGGGCAGGCTTTGGGGGTGAAGGGAGGAGATCTTAAGCTTGCAATCCTATAGTCTTCCCTTAACTGTGATGGAAAGTGCCAAGCCAGCAGTTGGGAGAGCCGTGCTGGATACCCAGCTCATCTCCCTGGATCTGCTGCCAGTGAGAGGTGGGGAGCGTTAAAGAAACTGGAAGTGCTTTTGCTCCTCCTGAGGTATCTCCCCTGCAGGGACCTGGCTCACTACAGGATCCTAAAATTGGAAGCTTCAAAAAGAAAGGAGAAATTAGCAGGGATGATAGAGCCAATGTAAACTCTCCCTCATATACTCCTGTCTATCTGTCCATGTGAGTATGCATCCAGCTGTATAGGTATACATGTGTGCTTCTAGAGTTATTTGTGTCTATGTATGTGCCTTGCCGATGTTCCTATGTATCTGGGTGTGTATGTGTGTATATCTACACTCGTGTTTCCTTGGATGCATAAAGATGTATTACATGTATAGATTCAGAGGAATGTGGGTTTATTTCTAGACAGTGTTTATCTAACTATGTAGACATAGAGGTGTTTCGGTACGCATCTTTCTTTCGTGTGTGTGTCAGGCACACATATCTGCTGAAATACATATGTGGGTGTGAGAAAGTGTATCTGTGCCACTGTGTAGGTAGGATTTGGGAGGCTTTTCCCCCACCAGGTCATTGTAGTGTTTCCATGGATCATTTTGAGCATACATCCCTGTATTTCAGCAATCTTGATGAAAAACAAGCACTTCTTGAAAAACAAGGCATCTTCCCAATACTGCATTGAACTGAACTAAGGATTTGCTGATAGTTTGTGAGTTCTTCGGCTTTTTCTTGCTTTATGCCACCTGCTGAAGATGATTTTAGTTCATTTTTGAAATAATTCATTCAGCTTTAAAAACATCTCATCCTGAAGACTGTGAAACAGAACAGCCTGGTGTCCCAGGCTGGTACCTATTTCAGCTTGCATAAGGATGTCTCACATTGATTAAATATGCAAGAAAACAATTTGAAAAGCACACAGCCCACCTGACCAAATCCATATTTTAGGAAAATGACTTCTTCCATTTTCTTCCACTACACCTAAACCATTACGACTCCTTCTGCCGTTGTTTACGTTGATCAATGCAAATATTACGAGCAAACGTAACTTCCCCATTTACATTGGGGAAAACTGCACATTAAACTAATTTATTCACAATTAGGGTAATAGAAAATCTGTACTTTTTAAATGCTCACTCTTTGAGTGAAATCAGTAATGGTCCATGCAAATCCTGCTTAATAAACTGACGCCTTGTAGAGCGATGCAAGTTAATTTGTCCTCTTCTAGAATATTTATTACTTCAATTTCTGTGGCTTTTTTTGCTTGTTGCTTTTTTTAAAGAATGATGCCTTCCACTGCTTCTCTCAGTACTTCTGGAGTCCTGCTTTATATATGGAACGTAAACCACACTTCAAAGTGGGAAATCCACTAATTGCTTAACTGTCCTGTAGTTTAAAAACAAGCAAAAAGGCATTGGTATCAAGTACATTAAACCAAGACTTTCATCCCAGAGCTGAGATGGTTTTCTAATCGCTGTTGATGTTTGTCTGTGTTGCATGTGCTGATGACCTACTTATAAGCTTCTACAAATAAAGTTTTTTAGGCTAATGTTGACACCTTGTCTAGGAGTAAGGCTCTAATTTTATCATTGAAAGAGTGAATCTAAAGCAATATGCAGGGGTGAAGTATTTTTCTGGATTCACTTAATGTTTTTATACTTAAGCAAGTAAATTGTGACAGAGCTGAGTACTAAATCAGACTGGAAAGCCAAAACAAAACAAATACATTAGAAGCAGTGGTATCATCCAGCTCAGTGGTCTGCATTGCATGAGCAGGATTTGGGAATGCTGAATTTGGAAATGAAGAAAGTGTAAGAAGATGTTTTGGTGTTTAAAGAAAAAGCTATTTGGATGTTTTGTGCAAACACAACTCTCCTGTGGCAGTGTGCTAGAGAACATGAATTATTCTGAAGGTCGCAGAGTCCCATATAAAATACTATAAGACCTGAATGACCTGGTTCGAATGTCACTTATGGAGACAAATTGCAATTTTACCTTTAAACCTGGTGGGCTAAATTCTCTGCTGGTCTACAAGAATTCAGTAGTGTGTACACACCAAACATCTGGTTTAGCAGTGTGATTTGAGAATCCAGCCTAAAGCTTTCATGGGGATGTGAGAACCTGTCTATGAGGCTGTTGAACTTGCCAACAGTGTCCTGCTGAAGGGACTTCACTCTCTGTTCAGTTTTTGAAAGCTGTTTCCAAAGCCCTGTAAAATGCTTATCAGGATTTCTGCACCTTGTTTCTTGCAGCTTGTTCTACTCTGGTTATTGATCAGTTAGGATTAATTTTTCTGGTTGACATCATGCTAGGCATGATATCATTTTCAGGTTGCCACAGAACAACACAGAGATGTTTGACACACCCCAGGATCAAATAGCATCACTGTTCGTGTGTGAATATGTCTAACTACAGTAAGCCACATAAGCTCTGATGAAGAAGATCATGTACTATTGACTGGCTTTTTTTTGTCTGCTTGTTGATATAAAACTGACATCTTGTTTAAAGCGTAATCAAGAACTTAGTCTGGGTCAGAGAGTTAAAGAGAAAATTGTCTTCTTGCTCACTACTAGTGTGGAGAATAAGGTGCTTGGGTGTCCCTGGGTGGAGGGGTATCCACAGCCAACAAGAAGGGATGACCAGAAGGATGATTTAGCCATCCTACCGCAGCACCCAATGCTGAGTGCTCAGAGCACAACTGTGGTGGACCTGGGTTCCAAAGGTGGCAGAGAAGGAGCTGTCTACTGCCTTCCTAAATGTGACTGTTCCAGGCTATGAACTTAATAAGGCCAACTTTCACCTTGATAATCTAGCCCTAAACTGGCAGAAAAATCTGAGACATATTTCATCTTATAAAAATACAAATTGGCTTAAAATTCATGAGTTTATTTTAGTATTAGGCGTAAAATGCCAAAACCAAACTGGAATTCCTCCTGTGCACAGTGATGTCTGGGAACAGCCTCAGTACAATTGTCAGGTATTCCCACTGACTCAAAAGCAGAGTTCATTGTTAGAAGTGCTTTAACTGCTACAGATTTGTGCAATTGGTTCCTTGTTCAGGTGAGCCCAGATTCCAATGTGTGACATAAATGAATTTGCTGACTTATCTATTGTCTTATGAGATTTCCTACATTTTATTTCAGGAATGTTAAGGTTTTCAAAAATACAGCAAGGTATATGCTGTCCTCTTTCTAGCTGCCTTTCCACAGCAATGCAGCAGATTTTCATAGGGGGTAAATCACTATGAACCTATTAAAGTCAAAAAGAAGAGAATTTACTAGAGCTATAGCAAATTACACAAAAAAAGGCTGTAGAACTACATTGCTTTTATCTCATAGTGGCCCTCTCAAATACAAAATGATGTAGTTGGAACAATTATAGTGCTATTGTTCATAGCTATGCTGAGATTATGGGAACATTTATGTAGTTAACAATTGTACTGCTTATATAGGAACATATGGGCTCCTCACGTAAATCAGTGGGTTGTCTCAAAAACCTAAGTAGCAGTGTAGCAGCTTTCCATACGTTCTAAGACGTGATTCATCCACATGCAAAGGCATGGTCTTAGCCCAAATTACTGAGGCAGCGTTCCTTGTGAGCACCTTAAAGTCTGGCAAGTGGCTTGGCTTTGATAGTATTGATGACCTTGACCTTGAAAGTCCCTTTCCCAGTACATACAAAGGGATAACAGGGTGATGACCAAGTATATAAACCATATCAAATATGGAACAAGCAGGGTGTTTATAGTGGGAATGATTGATGAACACTTCATGGGTGAAATGGGAACTGGAAGCAGTTTTTTGGTGGATGCTGTGAGACCTTGAAATTCTCCATTGGAAAAAGGAATAGAGAAGAAAAAAGTTATGAAGACAAATAGAGATTGAGGAAAAAAAGACCTGTAAGAGACTAAATGGGAAAAATAAAGAAAAGAAAATAGCTTGATAGGAAGGGAAAGAAAGAGCAGTGAAGACTCAGATGAGTAACCAGGCTGGGAAAAAGGAAGTAAATGGAATAGTAAGTCAGTTGTGAGATGGAGAGATTGTAAAGCAGGTGAAGTTGGTGAAGAAGACACTCCCATTAAAGAGATTAGAAATTATCCTGAGATCCAACTAACATGGCAAAAATATTGTAATGGAAGTGATAAATGCAAAATTTATCCAGGCAGAGGACTGCATTCAGACATATTGACTGCAACAGAGATGTAGGGAACAGTGGGCTCGTAGAGAAAATGTCCTAGAACTGACTTTTTTCCATGGTAATTTGAAGTAATAAGAAAGATAAAGAAGACAGGTGGAGAGGTGGAATGTAAAAGAATTGGTCCATGGTCACCAAGAACTCTTACCAGGTATTAGCACACAGTGAGCACACATCAACAAATCAAGCATATGCTTGAGAAAAGGAGAGAGGGGAAACTTGCATGGGCTTCAGGTAAAATCCAGAGACAGTGCAGTAGAAACAAAGGAGGCACAAGCAAATTGATGCTAAGGAAATACAGAGATTGTCAGATTCCAGAGGAAAACCAAGCAATTGCACACAAGGGAGAATGAAGTCAAAAGCTCAGTGGGTGACCACAAAGTCAGCAAATTTACAGGTCAGAACTTATATCAGATTAGTATGCTAGAATTAGTATGTTAAAAGGAAGGTATTTGTGGGAAGAATGATGAACATGTCAGTTTACAGTATCCCTAAAGGAGCAGGGTGCCTAAGAGGATGGGTGCTGAGAAGGGCAGATAGAATATGCAAGTGAGAAGAAACAGGACTGCTCATGAGAAAATGAGAGGTGCTTGAGGAGAGACCAAAAGAAGAATAAAATAGGGAAGAAAAATGAAAGGGTTGGGACTGGGATTAAATAAGAAGAAAAACACAGGAAAAGGCTGGAAGCAGGGACAGCCAAAAAAAGGAAAGAAGAGGAGAAGGGGTGGGTGGTATAGGGAAGTCACCTCCTACTGGTATAGAGGAGGAGGCAGTGCCTGGGCTAGTCATAAGGAAGGAGGTGAAGGAAACCTGAAAACTGTGTAAAACCTTGGTCTAGAAGAAGGCGTGCTGGTGGAAAACAGAGCAAAAAGTGATGAAGTGACTGAGTGCACCCTCAGCTGTGAAATAGAGCGAGATGCATACATTAGCTTCCATTCCCATGGAAAGCTCCACTAACAAGTCCACACTCAAATCACGGACAATTTTTGTGTTACCTGAATGTTGCATCTGAAGAGGTTTAACATAACTGCATAACTGCATGATCTGGAGCTCTGCAAAGCCTCAGCCTCTCTGGTTTGTGGTGGCTAGCCCTCAAAAGCACATGTTGTAGGCTGAGATACTATCTTGCAGTGTGCGAGGGAGGATGCTGCAGGCAATTTACAGAGTCTGAGAACTTGGCAGTACTGGGACTCTTCTCTAGAATTAGCCCTGCAAAGAGTCTGGCTGAGATAAATGGCCAACAAGGGGCTGCCTAATTGTATGGTGCGACTCTGTAAACCTCTTACAGCAAAACTAGCTTGTCAGATGCCAAACCTAGCACTCGGGGACACTAGAGGTTTGCAGCAGTCATTGTACACTGTGTGCTCAAACCCTTTACACCATTACACCAACTTAAGAAGTATAGGATAAAACACCATTGGAAAAGGGTTTGAAAATCTCACACAATATTGTTTCATCCCTAAATTCTTAAAAATTGTCCCTAAATTTATTCCTAAAATTTTTCATCCCTAAAAATCCCTGAATATTTTTTCATCAGCAGTGTGGCTTTCTGCTCCAGAGGCATGTAACAGTAGGGCTAAGATGGCACAAGAGTTGTCAGGAAATCCCAGTCCTCTGCTGTGGGAATAAAGGGATCCTGTGGGTTAGATACACTCCTCCCTGATGAAGAATGTGGCTAGTCTGTTTGTTGAGAGGCTCCTAGATCATTCTTGACCTTGTCAACCTTGGCTATCTTCCCATACATAGCAGTTCTTCACCATTTTAATGTACAGATCAGCATCAGGATGGTTGACATATATATAACTTCTATATGTATTTGAGATATATATATATTTTATATTAAGTAACTGTGATTAAGGCTTCTTATATCCCATACCCACTGCAGCTTGCATGTGCCATACCTTCCTGATGAAAGACTTGCAGCTGTGCTTGAGTGAACATGTATGTTTTATAGGAGGTCTTTCGGCTAAGCTGCCTTTTGATCTGGTCCTTACTGCTTAGCATATTCTGTATTATTTCGTTATCATTATATATTTATACTGTTGCTAATTTCATTCACAGTGATTGCATCATCCAGTGAAGAAATTATTAGGAAAGCATGAGAAGACATTGTTCTGCTAGGGCTTGAAAACATTACATTACATTTGTGATGCGTAGCAGAAATTGGCTGCCCTGCTGTTAGAATCACATAGGCAGAAATCTGATAAAAATCAAGAAGTAAATTTGGGGATATTTCCAGAATTCATAGAATGATGTGTTCTTTTGTTCCTCCCTTCTGTGTATTTTTATGAGAAGAGAAAACAGATAAACAGACAAAAGGATGGAGGCAAAGAGAAAGATAAAGATATTGTGCAGTAAGAAATGTAGAATTTGGTTCTGAGGGGTTAGAACAAGCAGTTTGGATCAGCTCACATGGCTAAGAATTGTCCAAAATTACATTTATCTGCAAGCACATTTAAACATTGATATTTTATATGAAAATATAATTGATTTTAGCATGATGAGGGAGTTTTCAAAAAGCCTCATTACAATTTTTGGTGACATCATATATTTATTTGGCTGTTGAGTGTCACCAGTTGAGAATATAACCATAGACTTTTTGGCTTTTTATGATATATTTTTAATAGCATTTTGCTAATGTTCAGTCAATCAGAAAGACATCTTCACTTTATGTCAATTGACACTTAATTTGGTTCAATTATAAAAGATTCTAGATGTTTCAGTACACAATAGATGAAAGATCTTGATGTCACCTTATAACAGATGTACTTTACCAGTATTTAACTCTGCCTTGTAAAAAGCAGGGGGAAAAAACTGACATGAAACATCTACGCAGTAATATTGGATCAAACTTTAGCAAAATTGTGTGAAAAGGATACCTTACAATGTTGGTCTGCACAGCACATTATTTGCATTGTCAATAATGAGGGTCTGCTTTTCCTCCTTATGGAGTACTTGTTCATAAAATGCTACTACAGAGTGACATCTTCCTAAAAAATAATAATAATTAAAAAAAAACCCTTTTTACTAGAGAATGTAAAGAAAAATATAGGAATCTTCTTACCATTTTTTTCCAAACGCTGTAAAAACGCACTAAAGTACACTTGTCAAATCCACCTTGCAACTGTTTTCAGTGTATTCCATTGGGATCTCTTAATTGTGTTTGCTCACTTTCTTCCTTGCAACCAGCAGGGCTGTAGAAGAGCTCTGACATTAACAGACAATGAGATGGACAGTGCATTTCCTTAAAGAGGTGTAATCCCATTCTACATGGGACTCAAGCACTAGGTTGAGTTATCAGGCCGGTCTTTGCTCTCAGATGTTGAGAACAGGGTAGCAATACCTGTGTGAGAATATCTATGTGGGAATGGTAGATCAATACTGAAGTCCATTTCATCCAAATACTCTGAAGCCATCCAGCACATGCTTCTTTATCTTATGGTTGTTACAGGATACATTTAACTTGAAAAAGAACTTTCTCTTCATAACCAAGAAACAAGTCTTGAAAGCAGAACAAAAACAACTGCTGTTCTAGTAACAGCAACATGCAGTCCATGCCCTTTTTCATCCATTCACTTCTCAATGCGGCTGTCAATAAGGATGTATTTACATATGGCTAATCCCACAGTTGATTCATTAAGATGATTTTATGAGTGAAAAGGGAAGATGACCTAATGCGGTAGCTCCAGGAATACAAATAAAATGAGATAACTATCAGAGAATAATAATTTTGCTTTCTGAAGTGGGCTTTAAATCTCCAAGAAGAGAATAGCTCTGCTTAAAACAACCTTTTCTTCTTCACTCAGAAGTGATCTCCAATTAATTGTACAGTTTAGCTGAACTTTGCTTCCCTTGGTATCCTAGGAGAGAAGCTCTGGCAGACTAAGAATTTTAACTTGTTTGTAATGTAAACTGAGTATACTGGTGGTGGTTTTTAACACTCCAGAAACTGTTTGGGAGGAAAAAGAAATAAATAACAAAGCTTTGATCCTCTAAGCAAACAAAGAGGGGAGAAGGAGGTTAAAAGAACCATCATTTGTGAAAGGCAGAGAAGGAAAATGTAGGGAAAGTGTCTTTATTTTAACAGTTTCAGATACTCTTTGAAGGTCTGTTGGAAATATTATGCACTTCAACAGCTTTATAGTCACTTTGGTGAATAGGGAAAAATAGATTTCTTTTTACTGTTTCATTGACAATTTTGAGATTTCTAAGGACTTTGAAATTCTCAGTGATATCAGTTAATCTGACCAAGATTTTCCCAGAGGAATATATCCAGGACAAAACTTAGAGATTAATGCTAATACCTTGACTATCAAGCTCAGGTAAACATACTCAGTATGAAGGAAGGAAGGAAGGAGAATCTAGTCTGGAAGTAATGCCAGCTCCTGGGAGTGAAATGTGAATTCAAGAATCTAGTTGTAGCAGCAGGGAGTGATCTGACCCAGCAATATCCTCCTACCTTCTTATCCATGGGAGATGTTCCCGCTCCCTGAAATGCCACTGATCTAGGTAAGTCGGCCAGTAGGTAAGAAGGTGGAGTCAAGCCTCCACAGACTCCTTTCAATCTGCCTACCTGTTCCACATTCACCAGTTTTAAGGAAGGAAGCAAACAAATAGCTCCATTTAGACCTGGATACCTTAATCAATATCCAGGGAGCAGCTGCAGAGAATAATAGAGTTTCTTAGTCCCTGTGATTTCCTGGAAGGGGCACAAGGTCCCAATTAGAATTTATCCTGAATGGGTGCAGTATCCATTAGGATAGAAATGGATAGAAAGAGGCCTTTTTTATGTAAGCTTCTTCATTTTCAAAGATTGTAGACAATGTTCCATTATCCTGAATGCAGCATATAGAGTTCCACCAGTAAGGACTTCATCTGATATGTTTCCTCCTCCAAAGCTATCATAAACTAATTCTAAGTATTTATTAACTGATACTTGTTGAATGATTCCCTTAAAATCTGCAACAACAGAGATTTCACAGCCTCTTGAAACAATACATGCTGGTGCTTCACTGTTCTTATGGGCAGGTCTCCAAAAGTTTGACTAAATCCCACTTTTTGCAACCAAACCTTTCACTCTTGTCCTCTCTGCTATGGAAATAAACCACAATTTAGTACTTTCTCTTCCATTCCATCCTTTTATATAGCAAAGGGATTAGATTTTGGCTTTTTTAACGCTCATTTATGTAATGCTCCAATCACTCATCTCCTCTTGACTCAATAAAATAACTGCTTTCCTTTCAGGCAAGTGCTTTTTTTAGAATCTTGTTATTTCTGCTGTTTTCTTTTGGACCTTCTCCAGTTGTCCATTTAGACCCGTATCCAAAGGATGAGTACAGTTGATGAATGGCTTGACTTCCCTTTGCCTTGAATGCAACAGTCCTCAAAGAAATCCTCTGCGCTATTTCTTTTTTCTAGGTTCCAAGACTCACTCCAGCCATCATTTTGCCCAAAGAGTCCTCACAGAACCATAGTGATGTCCTTGTCCTGTCACCTTCTAATTTGCTACTCTTTTTCTTGACTGCTTCTGGTCATTTCTGGTTCGCAAACACATCCAATTCCAACCAAACAATTGTCAGCCGTCACATCCACATTAACATTTCAGGAGCAGATTTCTTAGGTAGTTTGAAGAACTTGGTGCTTTGTCTTTGCCAGAGGGATCTGCATGGGTGATGTCTTCTGTTGGTTCAATCATTACTACACAGAGGAATGCACTGTTGCACTGCCTAGCATATATCACGTTTAGCATGTCAGATGTTTAACGTTTATTATGAAGTGACCACCATGATCACTAACTTCAGCCAATATCCTGATTGCTCACAAGTTAGAGAAAATCTTCATGGGAGTGTCAGTAGAAGGGAAGCCTCCAGCCTAACTCCAAGCATAAAATATCCCAGTGAATGTTGCAGAGCTCAGTGATGGATACAAACATGGGACTGGTATTTACTTGGGTATTCCAGCTATAGGCCCATGAAAAAGCAAAAGCTGCTCATGCTTTCAGGATCATAACTGTAAAGCAATGCTTCACAAAGTCTCAAATGAGAAGTTCGACTTTGCTGCTGGCAAACCCACACAGAGTTCATCTACATTAAGCCTGATGAATGTGGCATTAGGCAGGAATCCAGAACTCCATGCCCCCTAGACACACTTTCTGCCTCTCTTGTTTAATTTCTCTTCTTTTATTAAGACTCAAACTTTTCCCTGGCCAGCTTAGAACATATCCCAAACTGGCTAGGACATGGATAATGTCAGAGGGGTCTTAATGAGCTGCCACAGGTAGCTGCCCAAAAGGCTCCTTAGAGAACCCTTTGCAGCTGTTAGTTTCATGCATATGAGAGTAGTAGTTACTACCAAAACAAAAAAGAAAGCCTCATGAAAGAAGGAAAAATTAAAATAAAAAGCATTCACTCAACTCTCTGTAGCAATTCAAGGAGCACCTTAATATTGCAACAGAAAGGTTCCCTCTAGCCTTCAAACTAATCAACATGTTGCATTAATATATCGCAATGAATGAAAACATATCCAGTCCAACTCATTAATTCCTGACCATTAACTTCCACGCCTTGAATTCTCACTGAACAGGTAAGCGGCTACTTTAAAGGATGATATCCTTCTGGTGTGACCCTACCAGAGTACAAGCTGCCGTTATACATGAGTAGTTCCTTTCCTCCACTCTCTGTCTGACTTGGTTACACTGGGAATGTTAAATTAACACTACTTGGATGCATTGAGAGAAGGAGAAGGTTGATGTCCATGGGAGAGAGAACTTTATTACAGTCTGCAACAGAAAGACCCAGGGGGGCACATCAGGCAACCAGTGGGATGGATCTTGATGCTTTTTCCCTCCAATGGTAACACATGCATCCAGCGTTTAGCGATCACAAATACTCATCTGATATGTTGCCTCTTGACCCTAGATCATGATAAGTTGAATACATAAGATATGTTGTTTCATCACAGCCAGTAGAGCCTTGTATTGCAATGCCTTATTAGATAGTCAACAGTGTGTTCCCAAGGCCTTAAACAACATCTTCCATGTAAACAGTCATCTATATTTAATCAACAGGAGTCATAAGAGTCCTATGTTAGAGTGCTGCAAGTTTTTTGCAACACTTTCTTAAAGTACCAAGTAATAGGAGCTCTAGCATGCCTCTTTATTTGTCGGTTCCAATTTATAACACCGTTTCTATGTCAATGATTACAATGTAAAACAAATATAAGCAATTTAAAAAACAAAAGCACATTTGGAATCACTGTATTTATCTTCAGAGAGTAAGAGTTGCAAAAATGAATGGATTGAGGGGGATTAAAGACTAGGCTAATTGTTAATTAAGCAACCTAAGACTGATTAAGTGTGCTAATCCATTCAGTATTTTTTCTATTTGTTTCCATTATTACCCCTGCCAGAATTCTTTTGCATGAATTACTTCACCTATGTTTATTTATTAGTAAAGGAATTCACTTGAAATGAAGGTCTTAAATATTATAGTCCTTTCCCAAGGAAAACTTCCATGACAGCAGTAGCAGGAGTTCAAGACGTGACTGGAACTCTCTGTACTGCTCTTTTCCTAAAATAAAGCATAATCTCTTTCAGTAAGATTAATGTGAATGCATTCTCAATCTGTATTGATTCCAGACACTCTCCAGGTTTAATTAAGACATATTATTCTGCAAAATTCTGCATGGTTCTAAGTAATATCTTATGAAAGTGGTTCTGATTGTACCTGACCCAAAAGAATTGTTCTAAAATTGATTACTGATGACTGACTACTGTTATGTATTATTTTTTACATTATTATAATGTGTAATTGACTATCTGTTTGCCAGATAAGTAGAGAATGGAGAGTTATTGATAGCTAACTTGATTATCACGTCTTCCAAGTTCCAGAAAGCTATGGGCTTTTTTCAGATCAGCTACACTTGAATATTGACAGGTTACAGCCCCCGAAAGAGGAAAGCTGACTCACCATCCAATTATTCATATAGGTATTACCATAAAAATGAGCAACAGGCCAGGCAGCAGTTCAACAGAAAAGGATCTAAGGCTAAAGAAGGTCAGAAGCAGGGCATTACTCAACATCATGGGACCATATTGTTGTGAAAATTTCCTACTGGAATTAATAAATAGGAATATTGTCTGCAAGGTATGAAATGTAAACGTTATTCTCTACCCAACACTAACAGGGACACCTTTGGACTATGGTGCCCAGTTTTGAGAATTAGGTTTTAAGAAGAAATATAGAGATAGAGTTCAGAGAATATCGACAAAAAAAAAATTAGAGGTGTGAAAAAAATAGATTTATCACAGGTAAGTAACAGGCTTAAATTGACACGCAGAAGCCTAGGCCTCAGGAGAAGCTTTTAATGGTGAAGCAACAGGATAAACTTTCTGGGAAGTCCAGGAAGTTCCTATCACCAGAAGTGTTTAAAAACAAGCTAGCCAAGGCATGAGTTAGATAAGACATAAGTAAAGTTGATCCTGATTTGGCTAACAGAAAAGGAAGATCAAAATCTTTCAGGGTCCCTTCTAACCCTCTTCTTCTCGAAGTGTCTTGAACATCACTCAAAGTTCCTACCCCAGGATCTTAAAACATAGCACTTCTTATTGCAAACATCTACCTCCCCAAGAGGCAGACTAGATATCTGCCAGCAAAGCAGTGCTTCCACTGCTTCTTTTTGAAGCACAGGCAGTAAGAGCAGAGCGCAGCATGATTCTCTTGGGGAAAAGGGGAAAAATGGACCAATTTCAGGAGGCAAAGAAAGTTGTCCTGCAAGCGAGAAGTAAGCTATGCCATGCAGAGGGAGGTGATGTGTGTATGCAGGGAGATAACGCGCGAGTCTGTTTAGTTCACACACAGACTCATTACAAGTGCTTATTCAGTTCCTGCTTTACTCTAGGAGCAGCAGCACAGTGCATCATCTTTAATACAGACAGCAATATAGTCTGTCATGTAAAAACTATTATAACAGTTTCACCTTTTACTTTACGAACTGTGCAGGAGTGTGTGTGTCTACAAAAACCAACATTAAATGAGCTCTAATATTAGGTCAACAGAGAAACAAGGCAGTAATGAACAGCACGATTTGCACTGTCAGCTTCAAAGTCTACTCTGCATGTTCATAAGCTTTTATACCCTCGTGTAGGCAATGCACTATATAAGGTTATAAAGTAATGTATGGATTTTGAATATTTGCATAAGGAAATGAATGCAGTAAATCTATCGACGTAGTCAATGCAGAACTACTGTAACTCTAATGCTTTCTGCACTGCAGTGATGATTATGAAACTAGTAGGCATTTTATGTTACTAAAGGCATCATCTTTAACAGATACTCATAAAACACATTGGCAAAAGCATAAACTGCAGAAACATGAGTAGGAAATTTGTTCCCTGTGTTCCTATATGTTCACTAACATAGACAAATTTTTAATACTGTTACCCAGTAATAGTTTAATCAAAAGTATATTTAAGGAAAACCTGAAATAACTGAGAGATTTCAGTTGTTAGAAATAAAGGCCAGATCTTCATGTTAGTTACTAAAGCAGGGTTAGAGTATATGTTAATAAAAGTGTGAGACGTTATTGAAATTCAGATAATTCCTTGGAGATTTTACGGCTGATACAAAATGCAAAAAAAGTCAGAAAGAAGTTTTTTCAAAATTAGTAACTCTTTCTTAAAGAGAGATAAAAAATTGTCATATTCTAAAAGGACATTATGTTTTGTCATGAGTTTGTGAAAAAAAAATGTATTATTCATATCATTGATAGAAAAGATATTTAGACTAAATTATACGCTTTTTTACCCTGAGATTTTTGTCCATTCAGAAATTACTATGTCTTTCATCATTCAAAATCCCTCTGCACTGACCCTGGAGAATATTCAAATATTCCTTTTATCCATCCTAAATCAGGCAAACAATAAAAAGGTATTGATATTTCATACAGTATAAATAGTTCACGAACATATAAAAATTTAATTCAAGATTCAGTGGGTCAAATCCTAGGCTGTGATAAATCAGGAGCAAAGTCATCAGAACTGCTCTGTTACACCAATGCTGTTCGATTTGTCAGGTGTACCTTCAATCATTTAACAGCTTCAAGAGATCAATAAGATCTGCAGTTTCAGATGTTCAAATGTCAGCCCACTTGCTTTCCATACCCTTACTCAAGCAGCAGAGAGGACTTTGCAGCAAAAGCCTTGCATTGCAGTAAAGTGTTACCTTCAGGCATGCTCACTTAGCCTAATTGAGACTGGACGCTGCACCAGTGGGAAGCTGTTGAGGAGATGATGGCGTGAGAACATGAGTCATGAACATGCTATCCCAATCCCCCAACCAGTGTAAATCAGTGTAACTGCACTGTTACAAGCTCCAAGGACAGAGACAGCTTGTAAATATGGGAAATATGAGGGTGGTGCAACATAAATAAGGCCGGAAGAGACAATTCAATCTATCTCCTGCCCCAAAGAAGAGCCAAACTTATTGTGTCATTTCTGAAATGAAGATTATTTTTTCCTTGAAAACTTCTAATGGTGGAGACTCCACAACTTTCCAAGGCAGCATGTCCTTTAGGATGAGAACATTTTGCCTGGTATCTAGCCTACACATTTATTTGTGCAGTTTAAGTTCGTTTCTGCTTTAGCTAATGACTGAGCCTAAGTTGTCCTTTCATCTTAATTTCTCAGCTCCTGAACTTGATGCAGCTGACATTGCTTGAGTAAACAGTTACTGGTAACATTTCATCCTTGGTCATTGTTCTTCACCAGGGCTTAGTCTTCTTCAGCAAAGCTACCTGGAGGCAGCAGTCTTGGCTAAACCTCAGGCTCATAGGTATTTCTTCACCAAGAAGATTCATGACAGTGTTTTCCTGGCCCTGTGCTCAGCCTCCACTTGGTGCTGGAGACAGATCACTTCTCTTCTGAGAAGGAAGGAGGGACCTTTGTACTGTCAGGTGGCCAGGGATATGTACAGACTTCTCCATGCCTGTTGCCCTCATTACAGAGTGCCAGCCATACTCTACGGCCTGAAGCTCTTCCTCCAATCTTACTATTTCACTGCAGGCACACAGCTAATGACATCCTTCAGATGCTTCTAAGCCAGTTTCCTCCCTGAAATTTTCTAAGAGCCTCCAGACTATGGAGAGATTGTTTATCAATCAAGCTCCTTTCTGCCTCTCCTGCATCTTCAGGATCTGGTCCTCTGTAGTTTCTAACACCCATGCTGATTTTTTCAGAGTGACAGCAGAGAATACCTGAAATTACAAAACAGACTTATTTTCTCAGCTCAGACACATTCCTCTGGAGTAAAACTACAATGCACTGGAGGATCTTTGGATGATCTGGATCTGTGCCTGGCACGTAGACAGTTGTGTCCTCACTCTTGCCCACAAGTCTCACGCTGTCTGTAGAGCTGGGAACCTCGTGCCCTGAGCCCGTAGGGTCATGTGTGACTCCAACCCAATCAAGTGCGTGGAGAGCAACTGTAAAGGCTTGGTTGATTGCACAACTATGCTAATTATTTTGCCTTTAGGTCTGAACTTCATATCATTTAGTCTCCCTGCAAACTCCTTGCAGTTAACCAAATAGTTGCATTTCATCTCAGACACTTCAGACCTACATCACATAAAACGTTTTTCTAAGCAAGCAGGTAGTCCTTTCCACTTCAAATCAAGTACATGTATTTACACTGAATCCTTCTGTGTATAACAAATACCAGCAGGGAAGGTAATATTTAATTTGCCTCACATCCCTCATAAAGACCAACATTGCTTTGATTCCCACTCAGATGGCTGGAAGAACAAGAAGTCTCTCTCCACTGCCCCTTCTATAAGACAATCTCCTTTTCACCGGGTCAGAAGGAGCTTGAGAACTTTGAGGGGAAGGGAAAGGGAGTATCTGTAATGATATGTTGCGCTTTTTACCACTTCTTTGGCTATCCAGGAATTTGGACTTCTTTTGGTCATTTTACTCCACAACCGGATTCTTTGTTCAAATCAAGGAAAAGAAGCATCTCAGGGTGGATTTTAGCTCAGCAGACATAGCATGAAGACAGACACAGCCACAGTGTGGAGGTCTGCATCTTTGGAAAATCATATTGCATGATAAAAAGAATTCAACTTTTAAGGAGTGATTCAACTGACCTCTTTTAGGCGTCTATTGCAGGAAGAGAGGAATCATGTCCAAAAAATGCTTTGGGTATATTTCCATAAACTGAATATAAAGGGACTTCTGAATAACTAGATCACATGTAGAAACATATAACCTGTTTGATTAAAAGAATCTAACCTAAATATCTAGTGTAGGACTCCAGTAGACCAGGCTCAGTTTTATGTATGTTTAGAATCATAGAATCACAGAATCATATAGGTTGGGAAAGATATTTAAGATCATCATTTCCAACCATTAGCCCAGGACTACCAAGACCACCACTAAACCGTATCATTGAGGGCCTGGTCATAATTTTAGTCAAAGCCTGCTCTACGACTAACCACAACCAAAACCACATCAGCAATAGAGGAAAACCTGGTTGCTGCTGTTTCTTCTCTGGTCTTTGCCCTCCCTAATCTATTTCTACTAGAGTCTGCTCTGCATCTCTTCCAAAACAGAAATCCCCCTGCAACACAAGATCCTCAGTAAGAGGAAGGCAAAATGTGTGAGAGACCCTAAGATACCATTTTTATTATTTGGAGATAAGTTTATCTTGCAAAGGGGATTTTCTCAGCCAGAATTCTGAGTTTGCCTTTCCACTGATATTTAACATTTTTACCACAAAAAGCAACAATTTCCTTCTGCTGATGGGGATTTTTTTGCCCTCTGAAACTTTAAGGGATGCAGTCTTTTTATAAAACTTGTCATCAAAGAACATTACCAAAAGGATCATTATATATGCATTGTTATACCTATGCTTCCCTAAGTGCACACTGATGACCTCTGTCAGAGACTGATGGACACGGGCTACAGAAGTCTCTCTTTTAACCTAGTCTAAAGTTTCTTAAGTTCCTAGTACTAAACTAAGTGGTTGCTAAACTTAGTAAACTAAGTAAAGACTTTAAGTGGTAATTAATACAGGGAGTTCTTTTTGTTTGCTTTATACAAGAGACCAAACCAGAAGGTGATTATGGCCCCTATGCCTTTAAAGTAAGTCAGTAAACATATGAATTAGCTATTCATAATCATCAGGGATGCCAAAATAAAGCTGTGTTAAAGTGAGGAAAAATATTATTAGAAATCCAACAAACATTGAAGTCTGGCCTCACTGTTCATGTCAATCTTGTTGATTTGAAAGATTTGCATTTCAGACCTTTCTGAAAATATTAAGTTACTCAGTCAATCATCTCATAGTGTCAACACTGGTCCAATATTAAAGTACTCAAATATGCAAGCTCTTCTCAGTTTACATATCATGCGTATGTGACAACTTTTATCTTGGTTATAATAAGGACCGAACCAACAATTTTCTAAGCCAAAAACTTAACACTCTTAAACTAAAACACTGCTTCCTGTTCATAAAGCTGAATTAGGCTCAGAGCTTCTGTGGTTTGAGTGTGGAGGAGGTTGCACTGCACAAATTAAAGCAAATACACTTCTTTCCAAGCGATGCTGTCAGAAAGTGACTTCTGCTAGACTCAAGGTTTTTGTGTAGGGGCGTTTGCAGTATCATAAATATCTGCTCTGCCTCCTCTAGTCAAGAGTTCCTGAGACCTCGGGTCGCCCGATTTCCGTTTTGAGCACAGATTCCCTGACAGAGTTCTCCAGAGTTTAGTTTAGTTTAAATTCAGTAACTGGTGGGTTGAGTTCTTTCTTTTCTTTCTTTTGCCTTTGCTCTCTTCTGTTAAAAGCTGTCATGCATTTGAAGCTCTCTGATAAAAGGCTATACTTCACCCTTTCTGCATAAAACAGCATGAATCTGAGACTTACAGCCCCCAGTAGTGGATACTCATGATTTCCCTCATGTACTCCTTTCTCCTCAAAGCTACCTTTTATTATTCCTCCCCTGCTGCACTTTGCAGCGTCTCTCATTCTGAGATTGGCTCAATTAGACCTAGGGGAAGTCTTTCCTGAGCCTGTCAAGGCTTCCTGGATTTTCCCATGTACTCTAACCTTGCAGAGATTTCCTCACCTTCTTGATTTCCTCCTCTCTAAATCAGCTGACTCTAAGCCCCCAGAGACAAAACTATTAACAGGATCAGTTCAAGGCCATTATAACATCCATCATCTGTTAGATGGTTCTTCACCACAGTCAGAAATATAATCACTTATTTGATATGATTTAGGTTAATGCGGTTCATTCTTTTACATATTCAAGTTGTCCTACTTATTAGCTCAAGATGGTCCTTCTGACTTTGAGTGGCATAACCAGGTTATAACAACAATTACAACTACATTCCCCTGCTGAACCTCAAAAGGATAGGCCATCTGCATCGTTCAGTCCTCATAGCCTGGGTTGTATTATATGCTTAAGGATTCGGGGATTTGGGGAAGTTTTTCCCCTTTTTACCACTTTATATTCTATCTTTGTATCAAGGGTCTATAATACCCCAAACACATTCCCTTCCATCAATATCTGCTAATGTGGCAGGCAACCACTGGACCTATGGAGGGACTGCACATAGCCCAGCTACCAGTATCTGCCAGGATGATTCAGTTGCACTAGTGGCTTTGAAGATTTGGTTTTTCTTGTCTAGCACTGTGTTAGAAAACCTGGAATTTAATATTAACATATTCCTGCTGTGTTTAAGAATGTCTTTTTTGCTAATGTCTTTACAGCTGAAAATGTCTCTCCAGCATGAAACTGAAGATTTTCCACTGATTTTCACTAAATAACTTTGGAGTTACTGCTCCATAAACATAAGGGAATCAGACCACATTATGCTTTTGTAGCATCTGAATTTGCAAAGCCACCAGCACTAACTTTCTTGTGGTCATAGATGTAGCTAAATAGACTTAAGGTGGCTGTTTTCATAGGTACAGCTTTGTTTATGTCTCATCAGGCTGAATATTTACTGCTTAAATCAACCAAAAGATACTTACAGAACAAGGAAATAACCTGCCTATGATTCATATATTACCAGGTTCAAACTGGTCTTAATCTGCTCCAGTCCAAAGTTAACATATTTATAAAATAAACCTCAGTGTTTGACTAGAGGTGCAGAACTTGTGTCTAAAAATCATTTCATTCTAATGTCACATTGTGTTAACATAAATGTGTGATATTAGGCTAGACATTTCATAATACGGGACATCTGCCTTTGACAAATAAATATGTCACGTTCAAGCAAGACAGTTGTAGGAGAATATAAAGGATGCTACTGATCTTTTTCGAAAGAGGAACAAATGGAATTGACAGAGTTAAGACCATGTTTTCCACAAATACAGATGAGCAAGCAGCTAAAGATTAAGATGATATCAAAACCTGTAAATTCATAGAGTTTTATCCATATCTTGTCTCGTACATCTGAGCACTGCAATTTCAGTGCTCCTTTCTATGATTTACTCAAAGGTGTGGATTTTTCCTAGTTGTTCCCAAAGATCATGGGTTTTATCTGGCCAATTAACAGTCTTCCCCGTGATTTTTTCATTTGGTTTGGTTCTGAGAGTTGAGAAATGCTGCAGATATTAAGCAGAGCAGACAGTCTTCATCTCCCATCCACCTGCTAATTCTTTATTGGGTATTCAACATAAATTCCTTGCTTAGAAAGGAATTTCTGCCATAGAAATGAGCAGCAACTGAACATGCAGCAAGTGAGGAACACAGACAATGCCGAGGATAAAGCATTTTCTATCTCTGAGCTATTTTTAGTTCACAGACTGTTATTCCACTGAGTAAACTCGAGTCAAGTAAAAGAATTTGCACTTTGCAGGCTCATCTGCATAGAGCACTGGATCAGTCGGAATTCTCAATGCCTTTAATGTGCTCATACATTTAAGACTTGGCTGGTGATGTTGTGGCTGGCAGATTGCTGTGGCAAATCCAGCAGAACTTCTTCTATAGACCAATCATCCTGCTGTATAATAAAATACACCCAAAATTCGCATTGTGCTAAAATAGGTGCCATGATCATCTAAAACCAGCTGGCAACTTGCAGAGGCCCATGCTACATTTATATTGTTTCAATAAAAATGGCAATCAGCGCTTTCCCCATCCTAAGTGCCTCTTGATGGCTTCCTGGCTCTTTTTCCCTGTTATCAAAGGTAATGATAAGATTTCAGGTCTCCCATTTCTCAGAGCAAAAGGCCATGACTCACACACCAGGGTGGAGATATGGGCCCCAGTCTAAATCTCCAATTCCCAGTGATCAATTTAGCAATTCTGACTTCAGCACTTTCTGTACTATTTTCTCCTCGCAATGACAGCGTAATTGTCACTGACAGTGTCTTGCCATCTAGCTTTTAAGCATTTCAGTCTTTCCTGATACAAGTGTAGGTGGTCTTCCATTAGCTAAGATGTTTCCATTTTAAGAAAAGGCCACAGGAACCTTGATCCCTTTTCTCTTGTGTCAAGTTCAAAAATAGTCCTTTTGTGCCAGTGGTTTTCACTCTTTTTGTCATTGCTAAATCCATCTTATTTCCCCCTTGTGGATACAATTTCTGCTTTAAGTGTATTGTCATTAGAATAGTAGAAAAGCATGGATGTTGGGACATTAATCCTGGACCCATGCAGATTCACAGACCCCACACTGAAAACTGCAGTTTTACTGTTATTAGGAAATAGCATTTGTCCTGGTTGCAGCTGCAATAGAGTTAATTTTCTTCTTAGTATTTAAAAAAAATGCAGAATCCTTATCTTAAAAGCAATCTTTAGGCTATCAGATCACACTGGAAAACAGTGTTTCAGACAGATTTCTGGCTAAGGTTTTGGAAAAACAGACAATTATATGGATTATTTTTTTCTTCTCCTAAGTGCTTTTCCATAGAACTTTCTTCTACATTATCCCATTGATGTGAGATTTTGCACTTTTGGCTCCATAGGAATGCATCTCTAACCCAAGCATTTACCCAATTCATCTTTATGCTATCATTCCAGAAAATAACATCAATACAATTTATGCTGAAATACATTAGCAGAAACATATCTCACCACGATGATGAACCATACCTGTGTTCTTAGGTTAACAGGTAGCTCTTATCAATTTCTTGCCACCCTAGCAGCTAGGTCTCTGCTCTCGTGAGACCTCACTTGCAGTATTGCTTACAGTTCTGGTGTCCTCAACATAAAAAGGGCATGGAACTGTTGGAACAAGTCCAGAGGAGGCCACGAGGACGATCAGGGGCTGGAGCACCTCCCATATGAAGATAGGCTAAGAAAGTTGGGGCTGTTCAGCCTGGAAAAGAGAAGGCTGTGTGGAGACCTCATAGCAGCCTTCCAGTATCTGAAGTAGGCTATAGGGATGCTGGGAAGGTACTCTTCATTAGGGACTGTAGTGATAGGACAAGGGCAAGTGGGTTCAAACTTAAACAGGGGAAGATTAGATTGGGCATAAGGAGGAAGTTCTTTACTATGAGGGTGGTGAGGCACTGGAATGGGTTGCCCAAGGAAGTTGTGAATGCTCCATCCCTGGCAGTGTTCAAGGCCAGGTTGGACAGAGCCTTGTGTGACATGGTTTAGTGGGAGATGTCCGTGCCCATGGCAGGGAGGTTGGAACTAGATGATCTTAAAGTACTTTCCAACCCTAACTATTCCATGATTCTATGAGTACTTTAGCATGTGCTTAATGTTAAACATCAAGAACCATGCTGGACTAGGGGTGATAATCTGCTGCATTGAGAACTTGTTCATGTCCACTTGTGAAGCATCCAGGTAAAAGCAAACATCAACAACCTGATCAAATAAAAACCTGCCACCTCAAACACTGAAAATATATTTCCTTTCCTGAAGAAAAAGTTTGCTTAGACTTTGGCAGTCTCTTTCAGATGAAGTAAAAAGCAATGCAAATTTCATACATGACTAGCATTTTCTAAAATCTACGAAGTACAGAAAAAATTAGTATGTAAATGTATAGTTTTTGTTTGCTTCTTTACCTGGGCTGTCACAGCACAAATTATATTAGGGAGCCTGTTCCGCTAAGCTTTGCACAAATGTTAGTCATCAAGAAGTTCAAGATCAGTGCTCTGACTTTTGAGAGCTGTATTTGCTTATCTCTAACTTGTGCTCAGTTCTTATCCTGCAATTCATGAAAGAGCTGTGAGCCGCAGAAGATAAGTGAATGCAAAATACAGCTTTTGCTCTTTTAATCCCTCTTGCTTATTTTACATAAGAACAGAGTCTTTGTAAGTGCCATAGTAGAAGCTCATTATACCAGAGGAATAAAATTCCGCTTTTTTTTTTTTTTTAATGTTACTTTTGTTGTAGATATATCCTATGTAGGGAGCTCATCTATAAAGAAGCCTTAATGTAAAAGAAAGGAACAATGGGATCAGAGACAAGCTTAATTGGCTTTCTCAGATGTTTAAAACATGAAGCCAGCACATTCATGTATATGGTGTACATGAGATGAGTTTCTAGTAAAGAACTAAATCAAGGATCTTATCATGTCATACTGAATATGTGTGAATTTCCAGGGTTTGGTTTGGGCTAAAACATTATGTTAGGGCAGATAGGCCACAGTTAACTATTAGGACAATTAGTACAAGCAGCATGATGTATCTGCAGTAAAGGTGGTGAATTTTGCTCTAGTCTAACAAATCTCACCTCCTTAGGTGTAGAATAAAATCATTTGTTACCTGGGGTTCAGGAAGATCTCTGGAAAGACTTAAACTTGGTCTGCAACACACGGAACCTAGATTTCTTTCTGTCAGATGCAAAATCTAGCAGGCATGTGAAGAACTCAGTCCTCTGATCGCCTTAAGGGCAGTAACATATGGTCAAATCCTACTTTTACTTACACTGATGTCAGTCAGCCCTTTGCAGTGATGTTTCTGAAAGCTCAAAGTGTTTCATATGAGCTTTGTCCTGGAAGGGGTGGGGCCATCCATCAGAGCCCTTAGTCCCTTGCTAGCAAAGAGGTGAATGACACTGAAATGTTGTCCCTAAGGAAATAATTTATCAGGTATCCACTTGGTCTGCCCAACAGCTTCTACTGTATCTTTGCATCACCACAGAATCTTAGTTGAACCACAACATTTCTTTCTTGTTTCTTGCTGCTTTGTACATTTCAGGTATATTTCTGGAGCTTCATTGTACCCTGATCGCTTGGTGTGTGCTGTTTTGCAGCTTACTTTGAGAAAGGTTTGTTTACAGCTGCAGAGCAGCCTCAGAATTTAAGTCACCGCAGCTCTCACAAATACTAACTTTCCAGTGTTTACTTTTAATTTTTCTTGCTTTTCTATATCAAGTTCCCTTAGTATAACAGTGTCTGGCAGTGGGGAGTTTGACGTTTACTCACTCAGATGCAGAAATTCCAATTGACTTCAGTGGATTTTAGATTATACCTTCTGTAAGGAAGAATCAGAGATGCAACAGAGGACATTAAAATTGTAATCAAATAAGTTATTCTTTACAAAAATGCACTCTTGAACAGATCAAAACTATTTCTGTAAATTTGCACTGAACTCAGCAGATTGTTTATGCAAAAAATGAAAAGTTGAAACATTATGAAGCTTTGAAGACAAAACATGCAAAACATTTTTCATGTCAGAATTGTATCATAAGATTAATTTGTCACTTTAAAAAAATAATAAATTGAAAGTGTAATGGGAGATTCAATTTGGTGACAAAAAGAAAAATCAAAATAATTGGTTTGGGTCAATTCACAAGTTTGGTTTTTTAGCCACTGAAAAATATCCTAAACCATTATTTATTCTCAGTTATTCTGACTGCAGTTTGGTTGTAGGAGCGTAACATTTTTGAAAATACAATCGTGTGCTATTTGAGGGCTGTGTTTTTTTTAAGCAGACACATATTTTCATTCTTTTATCCATCAGGATAGTTCAATTAGATTCAGGAGTACTTTTTAATAAGGTTACTTGCTGCATAATTGTTAGCATTCCACATTTGTGAGTTTGTTTGATTATTGAGGAAAAAACCTCATTTTTTAAACCAAACTGCACCCTGGGTGCTTCCTGAACAGTACCTGAAGTGGAAGGTAGCAATACTGGAAAAGGTCAAAAACTGATTTCCAGGGCCTGGTCTGAAAATTGGTATGAATTTGACTACCATATGCTTTTATTGCACATGAGTTTTAACAGGATATTATTGGTTTGTGAATACCCTTTTCCCAGATGCTGCCTACAATGTAGTTTTTATTGCATAGCAGTTTTAATGTGATTTTACTGCTTTATAAATACACTTTTCACTATTCTTTCTTCGATAACGTGGCTATACCAGTCTGTTTGCACATTACCGTTACTTCTGTCTCAAAATCAAGGTTAAAGCGACCACAGTAGGGCTTTGCAGAATGAATAGTAACTGAAAATACATCTAGCAGGATGCTCCTGATATTCTATGAACAAACAATGCAGAATCTTTATTCATTATTTATCCCCTGTTTTTTGTAACATTTCTTTACAAGACGTATCTTCTTCCTTTCACAAGCCTAGACCAAAACATATGTCAGGCCAGATGCATACATTTACCTTTTTCCTTTTCTCTCACCTTGAATAAGAATCTCTTGCTTTGCTTAGGTTCTGTCTGTACATTGAACCAGCTGGTCCACCACCAGCCACTGTGGAGTCACACTCGCTGCTGCATGTTCATCCCACTTATCAGACTGCTCTTTAGTCTGTTCTAAATTTTGTGCTTGTTGGGAAATGGCTGCTTATCCTCCATCTAGATTTTATGCATATCCAACTCGCATCTGGTCTTTATATCAGCTGAATCCTCAGCTACCAATGTTATGCTTTCTTCAGTGGGGATGAAGGTTAAAATTAAGCTATTCATTTTCTTCAGAGCTAGTTCAGAAGAATACAGGTAAATACAGTTTTACTTGTCCCCATGTTTTTAATAGAAGAGATTATTTGACCTACAGTCAGTTTTAATTTCACTGGATATGGAAAAAAAAAAATGCTGTTAGCCTTTTATTAAATTAAAACTGAAACTAATCACATCTCTCCATACTTGTTTTAATTAATTAGTTTTGATGCCTGTAGATTCTGCTGCCCTATTCTGACTCCCCTTTTGCTCACAATCCCCTCCTCCTCCTCCTCTTCCTCAGTTTCTGTTTTAGAATATTGCTGCTTCCAACTTTTCTCTCTCTAGCTACTTTCTCTTAAACTGAACTCCAGGTCTTCTGTCTCCTGCATGTATTTGAAGGACAATGTATTTGGAGACAATGTAATGTCATAACCCTCTTCTGCCTTGCAGCTGCAGCTCAGCTGCTGTTCAGAAGGCAATTTACCTGATTTGTTTTTCACCACACTATGTTTTCCTTATGAACTTCCCTTATGAATTTCCTTATATTTGCAGAGTGTACCATACAGAGGTTTTAAAATATTGGCTTAATGTTCTATCTGTGTCCTCATAATCCAAGATGTATTCAAAAATTTCTATCCGTAAAAAATTGTTGAGGCAAAATTTTAGGCTCCTGGGGAGAAATCATAGAATCATAGAATAGTTACGGTTGGAAAGGACATTAAAATCATCTAGTTCCAATCCCCCTGCCATGGACAGGGATGCCTCACACTAGACCATGTTGTCCAAGGCTCTGTTCAACCTCGCCTTGAACACTGCCAAGGATGGAGCATCTACCACTTCTTTGGGCAACCTGTTCCAGTGCCTCAACACCCTCACAGTAAAGAACTTCTTCCTTATATCTAACCTGAACTTCCCCTGTTTAAGTTTAAAACCATTCTCCCTTGTCCTATTGCTACAGTCCCTGATGAAGAGTCCCTCTCTGGCATGCTTGCAGGCCTTCAGATAATAATCTAGATCTCCTGACTAAAAAGCATTTATCCCCAGTTGTTGTAGTTTAGCATCCTCTTTGCAACTGATGGACTGGAGAGCACATGTTTTCACATGATATGGGTGCACCATACTAGTTTTTTAAAAGTTCAGAAAAAGTATTTATGAAGTAATTCCAGCTCTTCTGCATCTTTATTAAGAGCTTATAGATATTTGCCTCTGATCATTATGGATTTGAGGCTTTATGGCTTTAGCAACCCATATGAAACTTCTGTACTTCTTAAGCTATCATTGGTACTAGTCTCTGTTTATTCCTCATTTACTCCATCCCTACGTTTAGAAGCAGGTTTGGTTTTTGTTGTTGCCTTTATTTCTGTACTGAACCAGAAGTACTTCTTCACAGTATGGTTTTGATTTTAAATGAATTTAATTTGTGTTTTTTCTGCATGAATTTTCTTTCCAATCCATTTCTCTCATATTTTCTTCTGGTTTGGAAAATTAACCCATTTGAAGTACATATGTATGTGTATTTTGGTTGGAATGCTTTCCTGTTCTCTCAGGCTGGACTTAGAAGGGTCAAGATCACTGTTTCTCAAACAACAGCCAGTGTCTAGTCCAGTAACTGATCTGACCTCCTGCACCATCTCCAAGTCACAGCAGACTTATCCCAGGTAGGGTGCGGTACCTTTTAGAAAGAAACCCACTGAAGTCAGTGAAAAAATGTCTGCTGTCTTGAATGAGGCCTGTGTTTAAAGCTGTTTTTTGGCACACCAAGCTGTTCTATTTTTGCCTGCCTTAAGAAAAAAAGAAAAAAAGAGAAGAGAGCCTTCAGATCAAAATTGTTTTCATATTTTTTTTCTCTCTTCTTGATTGGATTCAGTTGGAGGTATAGCTTTGCAATTCTGTGAGTAATGTCTCACTGTCCTTTGCTCTTTCTCAAATAGCGAAGCATGCCAGTATAATTCAGTAAGATTCTGCTATGTACATATCTTCTGATCTGCAAAGAAACTAATTTAATTCCAAATTACCTGCTCTCAGAAGTGCTTTTTTTTTTTCTTCTTCATTTTAACACATTGCAAAGCAACAAGTAACTGTAGTTCAATTTTAATGTGAACAGTTGAAGGAAATACCACAGAGAAATGTCAGTGCATGTCAGTTAGGATTTAATGGATTAAAAAAATGCTTCTTCCACTGGGCTGTGTATTTTCACCCTGTGTAAATGATTGTTTATTCAAATATATTTGTGTTAGGCCTAATAAGTTGTACAGCCTTCTGCAAATGAAATATTTACTTGCAATTGTAAGAGTCTTACTTGCAGGGTATCTGGAAGGGATTGAGATTACTATGCAGTGCTTCTAAGACATAGAGTAAATGAAAATATAGTATATCCTGTTCATGCTGATGCTTCAAAAAGGGTGTTTCTTGTTTCTGATAGTGAACATACTACTAGTGACTTAAACCAGATGACCACAAGACCAGCTCTTGTGTAGAAGGTGTAAATTCTTTTTCCCTCCACTGGTTACCCACATATTAGAGGCAAGAATACAGCCATTGATGGGAGAAGAGGATGGGGAAGGGAAACTCTGTTACAAATTGCTTCATGGGGAGAGGCATGGGAATGAGGAGAGGATCCCACGAATAGAGATGCTTCAAAGTTTGACTGGTTAAGTGAGAGTGATAGTGAGATCCCGTCCATATTCATAAATTCTCTCCAGCTTCTCATTACTCTTCAGAACCCCACTGATATTCACCTTAGCTTTCTTAACCCAGAGTCCTCCCACTTTCATAATCCTCCTATTTCATCCCCTTCAGTTATTTTATTCTTAATTTTGTCTGCACTGCTTGGAAGCATTGAAATTATTTCAGACAGTTTTATTTGTGTGCCATTGTTGTGTATGTATTCATCTTTTCCCTGACACTTGCATTCTTCAGTAGACACAGTTGGTTTTGTTCTGTGTTTGGCCAGCAGTTAACTAGGCGTTCAATGTCAAGGGCTTACAGGAAATACTTTTGGCAATCAATATTAGAATAAAGTGTTCAAATACTTCAATACCAAGGTTTTTTGTTCTTACAAGTTTAAACACAAGCATTATCAGCTTGTTACTTAAAGACTTTGTGTTACATTCAGTAGGGGTAAGACAAAACAATGAAGGCTTCCACACACATCTTCATATAAATGGTCACATGTTCTGTTCTGGTTTTCTGCAAAGTCCTCAGTTGTGCCTTATTCTTGCAGCCTTTAGAAAGAATTTCTTAGCTTTGAGTGAAAAACCCACAACCCTGACCATTTGCATAAATCACCAACCTTTCGCATTTATCATCTTAGTGAAGTTTGCAGGTTTTATTGCTCTCTCTTCTTCCCTCTTTACACATTCAGAGCAATTTAGAGACACCATCTCCACTCACTCTTAAAGGGAACCCATCCCAACATGCTAACAAGTTGGAAAGATAGAATTTTATACTATGCAGTAATGGAAATATCACCATGCACATACTTATCACATGAAGATAAGAACTGATTTAAATTCTGTGCATGGCATGAAAGTATGTGGATATAGAACAAAAATAAAGTTGGTATTTCCTAAAGCTTTCTATATTAACCTTAACCTTGTATTGTGTGTATAAGAATCAAGGTTATACCTGTCATCTGGTTCATATTTTAAATAGATTACACATCCCTGTGTCTATATCAAAAATAACACCAAGATAAATGGCTCTTTGATCTTCAGTTAATTATCTTAGACTGCATGGAGAAAGTGGGAGCAATTTCACAGCTGCATTCCCACATATACTATTTCCACAGATATTCCCCCAAAAAAATGATATGAAATAAATTATTTTTAAGGAAATATATAGCTCCTTGAACCAAGAACAAAGACCCTTAAGCATACATCGTAATAAGACCGTAGAACCTTGCAGTAATTTAGTTTTGGTTTTTAAAATGGGCTGTTGTTCAGGCTGCTCTTCTTGAGTATAGATCAAGAAGAAAAGAGTGACCAACTTCAAGTTAGGTAAATAATAGAAGTCAAGGAAAGAATAATAAATATCTTCTTTTTTTTATTTTTCAGAAAAATAAAATAATCAGGACAGGAATAAACCAAATCAGATTAACTAAAATCTTCCTGTATGTTCTTCACAGGTAGGAGCAAATATGTTTTGGGGCTGGTTTTGGTTTTTTTCCGAGTATAATTCAGTCTGATTGCTTCTGTGTACAGTGAATTGAAACTAAAGAAAAGCTTCATTAGGGTCACACATATACTTACACCTAAGTTCCATAGTTCTTTCAGGTTTGACAAAAGAAAAAGACATGCTTTTTGGTCACAAGGATAGAAAACTAATTAAGTTTTCTTTGAAAATGACTGCAAGCTGCTTTGAAATGAGATTTTTTTTTCCCCTAGCTTTTGAGTTATTTCTAGTTTCAGCATGGTCTAAAAGTGACAGACCAAGAAGACTGAACCAAACAGAGCAGAACATTCTTGTAAGAACATCTACTATGCCTCAGAGAATTTGCTTGTATATCTGATGGTAACATATTTTGCACTTATTCAGGCTTCAGTACCACAGACTACTTCTAAAGCAAAGCAACTTGTAAAATTCAGAAGCTCCCAAAGTTGGCTAGAGCTTTCAAGTTGGCAAAAGAGAAGCCCATCCAGCCATGTCTGAGAGCAGAGTGACTATGGCTGCTTACATAGCACCAGTCTAAATTCAAGTACAACTCAGAAGCACCAGGTTTTCGGTTTGCATCATATCAACTATCAACAGGGTGAATGGCTTTGCAGCAAAAGACTTTTCAGTTGTGCATGGCTGTACTGTCAAGCATAAATTAACTGCAGGAAGCAGCAGAGGCAATTTGCCTCTAAAAACATAATTGGAAAAAAGAAGAGAAAAGTTTGATGATTTTCTAGGGCTCAACCCTGCAGTAATTATGATAGCAGTATTGTCATTAAAATCAGTGAAGGTTTTGCCTCATTGAATAAGGTCTATAGGAGCAAGAAAATAAAATAACATAAAGAGTATATGAAGAAAGCAAATTTGTTCTCAAGGAAGTGAAGCAAGTCAAACAATTATCTCTCCTGTGACATTCACCCACGCAGCAGGCAGCAAGCACAGAGTAAAATCCTTTGATATCCCAGAATGGCTGAGGTTGGAAGGCGCCTCTGAAGGTCATCTTGTCCATTCCCCATGCTCAAGCACAGTCACCCATCAGGCTGGCCAGGACCATGTCCATTCAGATTTTGAACATTTCCAAAGACAGATTCCACAACCTCTCTGGACATCCTCTGCCAATGCTCAATCACCCTCACAATGTAAAAGTGTTTCCTGATGTCAAGAGTGAACCTCCTGTGCTTCCATTCATGCCCACTGCCTCTGGTCCTGGCATAGTGCACCACTGAGAAAAGTCTGGCTCTGTCTTCTCTGCAGGTATGCATACACATGGAGCAATCCTTCGTGAGCATTCCGTTCTCCAGCTGAACAGTGCCAGCTCTCTCAGCCATTCTAAATAGGAAAGATGCTCCAGATACTCCAGAGGGATGCTATGGTTTGCTTTAGGCATTCTGATTTTGCTTTTTTACTGCTTTTATACAAAGTCTGATTTGGCCTATCAGCAGTGGCATGTCTGTGGTGCAGAGGTGCAATATATTCTAGGTCAGCATGGTTTCTACTCATCTGGTAGCGGTAATGACTTAAATGCAGGGATATGCGTGTTGGATCCTTTACTGTTCTCTTCAGTTCCCTTAGACTCTATTCATATAGAGCCTATATATTTGAGGTATGTCTCAAATGAGATAATCTGTGTGTCAAAGAGCTACAGGAAAAGGCAGCAAAGGCTAAGTCACCTTACCAGTGGACCAAATGTGATAGATTAAAAGAGAACCATAGCAAAATTCCCATCCAGCACATTTTTCTTCTAGCTCTTACAACTCTCAAGGATCATTGTGGGTTCCCTCACTTTAAGATTACCTGCTTAAATCCCTTCACCCAGACTGCCTCACCAGTACAGTCCAGTTTACTGAACAAATCTAGTATCACTGGATTCCTGCTATTCTGAATTTTGCTTACTCTTGTTGCTTTATGACCCTTTACATCTGTGTCCAAGCTTCATATTTTTAAGTCTTACTGCTTTCATTTAAAAGAGGAATAGAAAATGTAGTAATATATCCTACCACTGGGAAATCCCACAAAGGAAAATGTTCTTTTTTCATAGAGGTACATGAAATTCAGCAGCAACATGGATGTACGCTCTGTTCATTCTCAGAAAAAAAAATCTCTTCCCAGATTTCTTCTGCCAGAGGAGATACTGAAAATGAGCCTTTAAGACTGAACTTCAGTCTCACAGACTGACTGGAGTACAGGAATGGTTTCATTATATATAGTAGAAGATGAGAGATTACTTCTGAAATCATACGGCTTTTGGTCAGCAGTTGAAGACCTAAATAGGCATTATGATTTAAATAGCTATTTTTCCACAGCCATTTGAGCATGAGATGGCAGGAGGGTTAATGTTTGAGACCTCACTTGGAGTACTGTGTGCAGTTCTGGTGTCCTTAACATAAAAAGGACATGGAGCTGTTGGAACAAGCCCAGAGGAGGCCACGAGGATGATCAGGGGACTGGAGCACCTTCCGTATGAAGACAGGCTGAGAAAGTTGAGGCTGTTCAGCCTGGAGAAGAGAAGGCTGCGTGGAGACCTCATAGCAGC